>JAAAKL020000025.1:29808-102278 GCA_010016065.2 Carybdea cf. marsupialis auct. non (Linnaeus, 1758) | reverse complement strand
GATCCGGCACCGACAACCGAAACTCAAATCGCGGCTGCGAGCCCAGCCATCGAAGCCCCACCGCCGCCGAGCGACATTCCCAAGCTGATCCGTCGCCGCTCCCGACGCGCGCCGTGCAATACCTTGCAGCCGCTGGACGAAAACGGCGATGGCAAAATCAGCTCGGCTGATCGCTACTGGCGCTACTTCTATGTCTGGACCGACAAGAATAGCGATGGTCAGCAGCAGAAGCGCGAAGTGGAATCGGCGTATGACCGAAAGGTGCGCGAAGTCTCGGTGTCGCTTGAAACCTTCATCCGAGCCAAGGGCGGCCTCGGCGAGATTCGTCTGCAAGACAACATCTTTCTGGATTTGAGCGGCGACGGCTTCTCCGAGCGCGCCCGGCGCGATGACGGCATCCTGATCGTCGACGCCGACGCGTTGGCCCGCGGCGACGGCCCCCGACTCCTCGGCTCGAGCGGCGAACCCCTCAGCGGACTTGTGGCCTTTCGCTCTGGGCTACGCCTCGAACAATCCGGGCAAGTCACCGAGCTCAACTGTCCGTAATCCGCCCCGATCCGGGAACCACTGGTCACCCGGACGTGTCGAACCCAGGTAGGAAGCGGCTACTCTGCCGCCGTTTCTGGCCAACAGATTCGAGGACGCCGCCCTCGAGTCCGGCGCTGACCTGACCGGTCGTTTCCTGAGGGAGCTACCGGTCCCAACCCATTGGAGGAAGCTTATGCAAGTGCCATCGACGCGAAACCTCTTACCCCTCCCCCTGATCCTCAGCGCTCTGAGTGTCGGCTGGCTTGGCTGTACGGGTCAGGACACCCTCCAGATCGGCGTTGTCGTGCCGTTGACCGGCGAGTACCAAAGCTACGGTGAGTCCAACAAGCGCGGCATCGAGATTGCTCTCGAGGAGATCAACAGCAACGGTTACCCGCTGGTGCTCGAGCCGACCGTCGAAGACTCCGGCAGCGATCCGGCGAAAGCCAGCGAGCTGCTCGAGAAACGCTTCAAGGAAGGCGCGTTCGTAGCCCTCGGCGGTACCGTCTCGAGCGAAGCTAAAGCGATGGTGGCGGTGGCGGACAAGTACGACCGGGTCCTGCTCTCGCCGTCGGCGACCAGCCCGGGCTTGACCAAGATCTCCACCAACTTCTATCGCATCGCGCCATCGGACCTGACCGAGGGCAACAAAATGGCGGATTTCGCCTTTCGCAGCTTGGAAATCCGCCGTGCGGTCATCCTTGCCCAAGGCGAAGAAGATACCCAGGGCGTCCAGCAGGCGTTTCGTTCCGCCTTTGAGAAGCACGGCGGCGAGATCCTGGAGACGATCGAAGTGCCGCCCAATACTTCGGATCTCGGCGGACTCATCGGCCGGGTCATCACCCTGGCGCCGGACGCGGTCTATCTCGCGGCCTATGAATCCGGCATCGCGGCGATGATCTCAGAGCTCCGCCAGCAGGAGTTCCAAGGCCGGATCTTGACCACTCACGCTTTCGCTTCCCCCTCGGCGATCGCCCGCATCGGCGAGGCCGCCACCGGAGTCATTCTCACCCAGTCGGTCTTTGAGCCCGACAGCGAACATGCCCACGTTCAGAAGTTCGTTTCGGCCTATCGCGAACGCTTCGGCGAAGATCCCGATCTGTTCGCAGCGGAGGGTTACGACGCTATGAAGGTGCTAGCGATGGCGCTCGAGACGCGCAACGCCTTGCCGGGCGAAGTGCCGCGCGGTCTGCGCGACGAGGTCAAGGAGTTTCCTGGCGTCACCGGCAGCATCCAATTCGACGAGGGCGGTGACGTGCGCAAGTTTCCGCGGGTCTACGGCATCGGCCAGGACTTGGCGCTCTACGACTATTCCAAACGCATCGAGCAAGATCGCAAGGAGCTGCTGGCCCGGCAAGCGGAGCTCCAGGCCAGGCTCGCCGAGCTGCGGGAGAACGCCGCCAAGATGGCGACCGGTAGCTGATCTCCCCTCAGAACAGCCCGGCCTCACCCCGCCGGGCATTCCCTCGATGGCCGCCAACGTATAGAGTGGCCGGGAGCTATGTCGGAGTTTCCTCAACCAGGCGCCCCGCCGCTCCCGGCCAGCCCGACCCGGGTCGAAGGGTGGCCGACGGAGTCGAGCCCGCCGATCGAGGTTGCCGACAATCAGGACAAGCCGCTGGATCCGGAGTCGGTGACGGTGGCCCGGATCGTCGTCGCCATCTGGATGACGATCCTGGCGATGCCTCTGATCTCGATCGCCGCCGGCATGGTTTTCGTCGGTGCTCCGGGCCTGACGTGGATCTGGATCGGCGTTGGCGCCGTGGCGTATCTCGCGCTGGTCGTCTGGAGTCTTTACTGGCCCGCCGTACGCTACCGCCATGCCTCCTATCGGGTGGCCGAGAACGGACTCTGGATCCGGCGCGGCGTCATCTGGCGCTCCGAGATCTCGGTCCCGAAGTCCCGAGTCCAGCACACCGACGTCTCCCAAGGCCCCTTGCAGCGCCGTTTCGATCTGGCGACACTCGTGCTGCACACCGCGGGCACTCAGCACGCCGCGGTTTCCCTCGGTGGCTTATCCCACGCTTCCGCCCTGGCGATCCGCGACTACCTGATCGAGGGCGGTACAGACGATGCCGTCTGAGGGTCCGGCGGCAGACGGCCTGGCCGAGCCGCCCGCGGGCGACCTGCCAGCGGACTCCGCGAGCGGCCATCGGCTGCACCCGATCTCACTTTTCTTCGGCGTCGGCACTACCATCTGGGCGATCCTGATCTTTCTGGTCGCGTCCCGAGCTTTCAATTCGTGCATCGTGGTGCTCTTTCTGCCGGCGATCGCGTCGTCGGTCGCCAAGTATCTGAGCTTTCGTTACTGGCTCGGGCCCGAGGAGATGGTGATTCGCGAAGGCATTTTGCGACGCAACGAACGCCATATTCCTTACGCCCGAATCCAGAACATCGATCTGATTCAAAACCCCTTGCACCGCCTGTTCAAAGTGGCGGTGGTGCGCCTCGAGACCGCCTCGGGCGGCCGGCCGGAAGCGGTGATCAGCGTCCTGACCCTGCCGGTGGTCGAAGAGATGCGCGCCAAAGTCTTCAGCCAGCGGGCGCAGAGTGCCGGCGACGTCGAGAGCCAAGCGGCGAACGCCGACGGTACGCCGCTGCTCAAGCTACCGCCGAGCGAGCTGGCAATCTTTGGCGCGATCTCCAATAAGGGCATGGTGATGGTCGCCGCCGCCCTCGGCGTGGCGTCCCAGACTGGCGCCTTCGACAGCTTTCTCGACCCCGATCGGGCCAGCGTAGTGATCGAAGGCTCGGCGGCGGTCCAGCGACTGCCCATCCAGACGTCGGGTCCCGTGCTGCTTTGGATCCTCGGCGGCCTGATCGCGCTGTTGATGGCACTCCGGGGCCTGTCGGCGGCGTGGGCGATGATCAAATACTACGCCTTCCGACTCAATCGACATGGTGACGATTTGCGCGCCGAGTACGGCCTGCTGACGCGGGTGACGGCAACGATCCCACGGCACCGAATTCAGCTGGTCACGGTTCACCTGACGCCTTTGCACCGCTTCTTCGATCGCGCCTCGGTGCAGGTCGACACCGCCGGCGGTGGCACCGCCGGCGATCAAAACCAACAGGGCGGCGTGCAGGAGCAACAGTGGCTGGCGCCGATCATGCCGCGCCGAAAGGTGCTCTCGCTGTTACGCTCGGTCATGCCGGAGAGCCGCCTGGAGCAGCTGGACTGGCGACCGATCTCTCCCCGCGCGTGGCGGCGGCTTTTTGTGCGCTGGCTGATGCTGCTCCTGATCGTGATCCTCGCTTCCTTCACCCTCCTCGAGGCTGGAGCCCTGCTGCTCGCCGTCCTCGGGGTCCCTCTGGCGTTGATTCACGCTCAACTCTATGCTCAGCGCACCGGCTATGCGCTGACGCCGGCAGCAGTGCTCTATCGCAGCGGCTGTTGGGTGCGCCGGGTCAGCATCGTGCCATTTGGTAAAATTCAGGTTCTGGGCTTGCACCAGTCGCCGTTCGACCGGCGCAACGCCATGGCTTCGGTCCGCGTCGATACCGCGGGTGCGACTCTTGGCAGCCATCGGGTCGCGATCCGTTACCTCGACGCTGAAGCCGCCCGGGAAGTGTTGCTACGGCTCGACGAAGAGACCTCGCGCACAACTTTCAAGTGGTGACTTCGTACCACAAGCCGCGTTCCATCCACACCATAATCGACAGGAGATTCTCCATGTTGTTTAGGACCCTCGCTCTCCCCCTCGTCCTTGCGCTCGTCGCTCCTCTCACCTTCGCAACTGACGTCCCCCGTTTTCGCGGGGCCAACGCCGACGGCCTGTACGCCGCAACCGGTTTGCTTCAGGCCTGGCCCGAAGATGGGCCAAAGCTGCTGTGGACGATCGATGGCCTGGGCGAGAGTTATGCCAGCATGACGATCGTCGACGGCATGCTCTACACCACCGGCATGGCGGAAGAGCGTGGCACGGTCTACGCGCTCGACAAGGGCGGCAAGTTGGCCTGGAAAAAAGAATATGGTGGCGAGTTCAACGGCCGCGGTTATCCGGGCACCCGCAATACGCCGACCGTCGACTCCGGCCGACTCTTTCTGCTGTCTTCTCTCGGCACGGCGATCTCGATGGACGCCAAGAACGGCAACGTGCACTGGCAGGTGGAGTTGCTGGAGAAATTCGGCGGCGAGAATACCTATTTTGGCATGGCGGAGCAGCCGTTGGTGCTCGACGGCAAAGTGATCTACACCGCCGGTGGCAAGGATGCTTCGGTGGTAGCCCTCAACGCCGACACCGGTGAAACCGTGTGGACGTCGAAAGGGCTGTCCGACAGCTCAGCCTACTGTAGCCCACGGCTCTTTGACGACGGCGAACGTCGCCAGATCATCACCTTGGTCGCCCAACATCTGGTTGGCCTCGCTCCGGACAGTGGCAAGGTGCTGTGGCGTCAACCCGTCAAGGTCGAGTACAACATTCAAGCCAACTCGCCGGTGTTTAGCGGCGACATCATCTACGTCTCCCACGGCTACGATCAGGGCGGTCGAGCCTTCAAGCTTGCTGCCGACGGTGCCTCGGCGGAGCCGTTGTGGACCGAGCCCGATCTCGACGTCCATCACGGTGGCGCCGTCGTCCACGACGGCCACATCTACGGTGCGGCGGACAACGGCACCTGGTACGCTCTGGACGTTGCCACCGGCAAGCCCGCGGCCGCGATCCGTCGCCTCGGCAAGGGCGCGGTGGTCTACGCCGACGGCCGCCTCTACGGCTATACCGAAGGTGGCGAGGTCGTGCTGGTCGATCCCGATCCGGCCAACTTCAAGGTCGTCAGCTCGTTCAAGATCACCCGTGGCGAAGGCCACCACTGGTCGCACCCGGTGATCACGGACGGCACCCTCTACGTCCGTCACGGCGACGTCCTGATGGCCTATGACGTGCGCGCCAACGCAGCTGGCGAAGGCGCGGCTGCCGGCCGCTAGCGTCCCAAGAGCAGGCCATCCCTTAGAAAATCCGATTCTGGTCCCCCTCTCTCGGGAGGGAGGGTGGATGCGTGGGAGAGGGAGCTAGGGAAGGAAACTTCACCCCCGGCTCTCTCCCAGAGAGAGTCTGGTCCCCCCTCTCCCGGGAGGGAGGATGGGCGCGTGGGAGAGGGGGCTAGGGGGTGAGGGCCCTGCCCAGCTAAGGTAGCTGAAGAACTGCCGGCCGAATATTCCAGGCGACGCCGTACGTCGTCTCGTCGATTCCCGTCCAGCGACGAATCTTGATCGTATAGGTCTCCCCGGGCCAACCCGTGAACTCGGCGATCTCATAGCTGTTGTCCCAGGAGCCGCTGTAGCCGACCTGCTGACCATTCTTGTCGAAGACCTGGAGGTCGAGATCCACCGCCAGCTCGGAAAGCAGCTCAATGATCCAGGGAAAATTCTGATTTCCGATGTTGAATCCAAGCTTGCTAGTCCAGGCGAGGGCAACCTTGACCCGCCAAGCGACCTGAAGGCCCGCGGGCACCCGCGCATGATAAGAAAAGGTGCTGAGTCGGTCGGCCCCAAAGTCATTGGAGTCTAGGCTGCCGAAGTGCCAGCCGCGCAGGGTGCCGGGGGCGTCCCGGAAACGCCGGTGTTTGGCGATCTCAACACCTTCCTTGCTATCCAAGGCACCGGAGCCGTCAGAGGCGTCGACGTTGTTCAACACGTCGGTCCACCAGGTATTGCCCGCGACATTGCGCTGGGCGCCCGCCAACAGAATCGCCCGACAGGCCTCGGGCCAATGCTTCAACGTCGGGTGGACTTCCTGCATGAGCGCTGTCGCGCCGGCGACCGCCGGGGTGGCAAAGCTAGTGCCACTGGTCTCGTCCCAAGGCACGCCGACCGCTTCCACGCGAGTGCCGTTGGCACACAGCTCCGGTAACTCCCGATCGCCATAAAGGGTCGTAGGATTGCGGAACACCGACGAACCCGCCATGGCGCTCGCGTTGTCGTTGTGGCTGCCGATCGCTAGCGAATTGAAGCCCTTGTGGTTGACGAACTCGCTCGAGGGCGGATCGACCTCGTCCGGATCGCCATCCCAAAAATTGCCTGCGGCTTGCACAATGGTTGGATAGGGCCACCTCAACGCCATCCAATCCTTCCAGATATCGTCAAAGGAGAGGAAGCCGGAATGAGGCTCGTTTTCGCGATGAAAGCTCTGGCTCATCACCGTGCAGTTTTCATCCGCCGCCCAGGCTAGGCCGCTGTAGTCCGGGTCATTCGCCGAGTGCAGCTCACAGTCCGGGGCATGACCGTGAGGAGCGCCTTGCTCGACATTCTTGATGATGGCGTGAGTCAATCGGGCGTGGCGAGAGGTTGCCGGATTGGCTTGAAATTGCGCTGAAATGTCGAGATCGCTCGTATTGTCCGGGCCTCGCTCCCAGACCGCGACTTTGATGTCCGAACCGTAGTATCCCTGGCTGTGCACATGGTCCGTGCGGGCGATATCGATCGAGTCCTGAAGATCTTCAATGATCTCTACCTCATGCAGGAAGAGCCCTAGCACTTGCTGGTCCTGGGCCAGCTCACGGATCTGCGCACCCGTGAGGGAGGCATAGACGGCCGGCGCCAGCCGGTCGGCTCGGGCCTCCTCGACGCCCCGCTGCCCGAGGTTGTCGACGAAACGTCCGGTCAACTCGGCGATCTGCTGGCGCTCCTCTAGAACCTCCGGCGGCGTCTTCTGCGGCACCTCGTCGCCCATTGCCAGACGATTGAACGACGAAGCCGGAGCCTCCAGCCAGATCGCGGTCGCTACCGGCTCTTTGTCCCCGACCTTTTCGAGCCGCTCGAACAGCGATGGATGGAGCTTGCCATACTTCTGAGCCCGCGCTTGAGAGATCTGGGCAAAGATCTCCTCGGTATCGATTGGCTGCCCATCCTGATCGAACCCCAAGGATCGGAGCTCGCCGTTCGCTCGCGAGCTGGCCTTCATCACCTCGATGAAGGCTCCCTCAGGACGCTGATCCGCGTTGAGTCGCTGGGTGCCTAGCTCTTGGACCTGAAGTCGCACCAGGCTCTCAACCACCAGATCCGCTGGCACCTTCGCTTGCGAGTCGGTGAGAAAAAAGGGAATCTCCAGGCCGCCGACAACCGGCTCCCCCTTTGGGCCCTGAAGACCACTGATCGTCAACAGGTGATCTCCCGTCGGGAGTGGCGTCAGAGGCGTCCAGGAGGCTTGCCGACCGTCTTTGGACAGCACTACCTGCCCGCGCTCGCCGCGCACCAGAATGCCGTCTTGCGCCGACTGTGCGTCGAGGGGTTGATCGGAGTCGATCAGGATTTCCTCACAAGAGAAGAGAACCTCATGGGGCCGAACGTTCGCTCGGAGCGTCGATGTCATCGTAACCTCACTTTCTTGCTGGGCGACGCGGGCGTCACCTGGGCGACGCAGGCGTCACCTCGACATGGGCGACGCAAGCATCCCCTTGCTTGGACAACGCAAGCGTCACCTCTACGTTGGGTCAATCAGAGACCGCGCAGGCCTTCTGCACGTTTCAGCCCTGAACGCGCAGCGACAAAAAAAAGGGGCCAAGAAAGTTTCAGACGCGGCGAACTCAGGCGCCGACAGCCGGGCCGGGCAAGATAGCAAGCTCGGTCTCACAGCGGGCGACGTGGGCAGCTAATGCCTCCGGCTCGCCGTGATCGCTCGGCGGCAAGAGATCGTCGGCCATCAGACGGTTCAAGATCTCGAAGCTTCGCTGATAGTCGTCCCGAGCCTGGCGCAAGAAACGACGCTTTTCCTGGACGCTGCCGGCGATCGAAGCCAACTGCCAATAGCTCTCCCCGAGCTTGAAGCGGGAGACCGCGAGCTCGCGCCGGGCGCGCACGTTGGTGAAGTCGCTCGCCGCCAAACGCTCACGCAACGGCAGGGCTTTCTGGTAGGACTCCAGCGCCTCGTGCGGATGACCTTGTGCCGCCAGCGCATTGCCCATACGGTTGTAAATCACCGACAAGCTACGCTGCGCCCGAGCATCGTGGGGATCGGCTTGGACCAGTTCTTGCGCTAACGTCACCGCTCGCCGATAGTCGACCAGGGCCGCGTCGGGATCTTGCATCCGGGTCTGCATCTCCCCGACCCGGTCGTGGCCAGCGATCAGGCGGTGGCTGTACTCGGCATTGCCGGAATGCTCGGCCGCCAGTCGCTGATCGATCGCCAGGGCTTGCCGATAGCTCGCCAGCGCCGCCGCTGGATCGTCCATCCAAGCCAACACGTCGCCCACGTAGGCGTAGCTATTGGCCAGCTCCGATTGCAGGCGCATCTCCGAGGGCCGCTCGACGAGTAGTTGCCGACGGAGACTCAGCCCGCGTCGGTAGCTCGCCAGTGCTTGGCTCAGCTGGCCGTCAACCGCCTGGATTTCTCCCATACGGTCGCAGGCCTGGCTGAGCTCAAAACGAATCTCCTCATCCCGCGGCCAGCGGTCAGCGAGTCGGTCGCTGATCGCCAGAGCGGCGGTGAGGTGAGAACGGGCTCCCGCGCGATCCCCCTGGACGATCAGCAAGCCACCGATCCGCAGGTGGACCGCCGCCAGCTGGCGTTGGCCGTCTCGATCGGCCTCGGAAAACGCCGGCAAACGCAGGAGATCAAGGGCCTGCCGATAGCTAGCGAGGGCCCCCGCGGTGTCGCCGAGGCTGGCGTTGCGACGGCGCCCTTGCACGTCACCGATGCGCGCATAGGCGTTCGCCAGCTCCGCGAGCAGTTGTGAATCCCCCTGAGCATCCTCGGTCAGGCGCTCGAGGTATTCCAGCGCCGTGGCCACCACCAGTTCTCGGGCTCGGGTCGAGCCCGGCAACTCGGCAATCGCGTCATGGAATTCGAAGAGAAACTCATTGGCCAGTCGACGGACCTCTCCGAAACGCCGCTCGGCTCGCGCATGCTCCTGCTCGGCCAGGCAGGCCTGCCGATAGGTTGCGATTCCTCCAACGAGTAGGGAGCAAGCTAACAGTGCCGCCGCCGCGACTCCTCCTCGATATCGGCAGAGCCATTTCCAAGCCAAATACCTCAGACTGCTGGCGCGGGCTCGAACCGGCAAACCCACTATGTAGCGTCGTAGCTCTTCCGCGAACCCCTCTGCCGACGCATACCGCCGAGCGGGTTCACTCTCCAGAGCCTTGAGCACAATCTGGTCGAGATCACCGACCAGCCGGCGCCAGGGGCGAGCCCGCCGGCTGCGGCTGAACCATCGCCCGCGAAAGTGGCCGACGGTCCTCGACTTGAGGTTCTGCTCCTGCTCGAACTGCCGGGCGGCGACGCTCGGTTTCTCTAGCCGGCGCTCACCCTCAGGCACCAACTCAGAGTGCGGCAACCGACCGGCCAGCACCTGATACGCGATCAATCCGAGAGCGTAGACGTCGCTCGCGGTGCTCACTGACTCCCTTCGAATCTGTTCCGGGCTGGCGTAGCGCGGCGTCATGGGTACCGGAAATAAGCCGGATTCGTCCTGCCCTGAAGTCGATTCACGGCCGAGCAGCTTGGCGATCCCGAAGTCGAGCAGCTTGGGCACCCCCTCCGGGTTGACCAGGATATTGCTCGGCTTGAGGTCCCGGTGGATGACCAGGTTCTGATGGGCGTACTGCACGGCGGCGCAGACCGCCCGTAGCAACTCCAGGCGCTGTCGGATCGAGAGTTGGTGCTGCTCGCAATACTCGTCGATCGGTAGGCCTTCGACGTATTCCATCACCAGATAAGGAGAACCGTCCGCCGACCGACCGCCGTCAAACAAACGGGCGATATTGGGATGGTCGAGACGTGCCAAGATCTGGCGTTCATCGAGGAATCGCTGCTCGAGCGTCGCCTCCCACCTGCCGGCTTGGACTCGCTTGATCGCCACTCGCTGCTCAAAATCACTACTGCGTGCGGCCAGGTAGACTGCCCCCATCCCGCCACGCCCGATCTCTTGCAGAACGCGATACGGCCCGATCTCATCTCCTGGCGCCGGCTCCGTATCCATCGCGGCCGACGCGTCCGTGAGGTCGGCCCCGGAACTACCGATGACGTCGGCCGCGAGATCAGCCATCGCGCCGCGACTTAACAACGTACCGGTCGCGTGATGGTGCTCGAGGAGTGCCGCAAGCTCGGTGGCCAGCTCAGGATCCCGCGACCGGATGTCGCTCAGACGCGCACAACGCTCTCTAGGAGTGGCGTCGAGCAGCGCATGAAAGAGATTCTTGACCGACTGCCATTGTTCTGTCGGTTGACGGATGGCTTCAGCTCTTAGGGGTGCGGGCTCTGACAGATGGCTGGAAGCTGAAACGAGCATCTCAAGCCCTCCGCTCGATCTCGCGCCTCAACCAGGCCCGGGCCATCATCCACTCCCGCTTGACGGTACGGGTGGAGATATCGAGGGCCTCGGCGGTCTCGGACACCTTGAGACCAGCGAAGTACCGTAACTCGACGATCCTTACCTGCCGTGGGTCCCGGGTCTGTAGGCGGCTGAGCGCTTCGTCGAGCAGCAGCAAATCCAGAAATCGCGCGGGAGCTGGCACCGCCGGCTCGCAGGAAGTCACCCGCAGGCCGCCATCGCGCTTGTCCGCTTGGCGTCGGCGTGCATGGTCGACCAGAATCCGGCGCATCACCCCCCCCGCGACACCAAGGAACTGCGCTCGATTACGCCACTGGATCCGATTCTGGGCCTGCAGCTTCAAATAGGCCTCGTGGACCAGCGCGGTCGCCTGTAGCGTATGACCGTCCCGCTCCCGGTGTAGGGCGCGCGCGGCCATTTGTTTCAACTCCAGATAGGCCCAGGAAACCAACTCGTCGAAGGCGGCCGGATCGCCGTCACGCCAAGCGGCGAGCCATTCGGTCACGTCGCCTATAACGGCTAGCCTCGCGCCCTCACTTCCGCCCCTCTGTGGTTTGGTGATGGATAACATCGCTTTCCCTCATATGACTCTGTCGCCAGCCGCCGTCGAGCTATCACAGGCTCGACCGAGCTGTCGGTCCGGGTTTGCGATGGAATACGGGACGGCGTCCTAAAACCCGCCAAGGTGCCCGACATCGTTTCGGGGCCAGCCTACTCCTGCCGCAATGCGATCGCCGGCTCTACTCGCATCGCCCGTCGCACCGGCACCGCGATGCCGATCGACGCGGCCGCGATGAGCAAAGTAAGCGCCGCGGCGAACGCTGCGAGATCGACCGCACCGACTCCGAAGAGAACGCTGTGGAGGAGTCGCCCGGTCGCACCGGCACCCAAGAGTCCTAGGACGATGCCGGGAATCACCATCCACAAGCCGCGAGCCAGGAATAGACCCCGGACGTCGCTGCGG
Organism: Carybdea cf. marsupialis auct. non (Linnaeus, 1758); assembly: GCA_010016065.2. Classification (NCBI taxonomy): domain Eukaryota; kingdom Metazoa; phylum Cnidaria; class Cubozoa; order Carybdeida; family Carybdeidae; genus Carybdea; species Carybdea cf. marsupialis auct. non (Linnaeus, 1758). Next base: position 90,520 of record JAAAKL020000025.1, on the reverse strand, counting down.
TCGGCACCGAGCGCCATGCGCACGCCGATCTCTCGACGGGCTTGGGCGACGGCAAATGCCATGACACCGTAGATGCCGAGGGCCGAGAGGACGAGGGCTAGGCCAGCGAAGCTTCCGAAGAGCTCGCCGAGCAGACGCTCGGCCCAGACCGCTTGGCCGAGCAGCGTCTCCATGGTGACGACCGAATCCACCGCCACGGTCGGCTCGCGGATCGCCAGCTCCCGCCGTGCAGTCGCCACCAGGGTCGCCGGGTCGACCGCCGTGCGCAGCAGGACGCCCATCATGTTGCGCGGCGCTCGCGCGTAGGGCAGATGAACCTGAAGTCGACTCTGATCGGTCTCCTCTCCGGGTTCTTCATAATAAATCTTCGGCACGACGCCGATCACGGTCGTCCACGGCGTCTCCTCGCCATCCCCATATCCGAGCTGGATCCGTTGCCCGATCGGATCGCGCCCCTGAAATGCGTGCGCCGCGAGCTGGTCGTTGATGATCGCCACACGGCTGTCGGGATCCGCGGCTTCCGCGGCGGTGAAATGGCGCCCCGCCAGCAGCGGCACGTCCAGGAGGTCGAAGAGTCCAGGGGTCTGGAGAATGTAACTCACGAGCTGACGTTCGCCGTCGCGCAGGACCTGGCCGGGGTAGGATAGAAGGATCGCGGTACCGTCCTCCACCAAGGGGAGCGCACTGGTGGCCGCCGCGGACTCGACCCCGGGTAAAGACTCGAGGCGTTCCATCAGACGGGTGAAGGCGACGCGACGCTCTTGCGGATCTTCGTAGCGCTCTCCGGCGAGCTGCACCCGCATCGTCAGCAAGTTCTCGGTCTCGAAGCCGGCGTCGATACGAAGCAGGGACGTCACGCTGCGCACCATCAAGCTGGCGCCGACCAGTAGGGTCAAAGCCAGGGCGATCTGGGCGACGACCAAGTTGCCTTGGACGCGATGAGACACACCGCCGACGGTGCCTCGGCGGCTACCGCCGAGGGCTCGGCCAAGGCCAGGACGGGAAGCTCGCCAGGCCGGCAAGGCGCCGAAGATCAGAGCCGAAAGCAGCGTCAATGCCAGGGAGAAGAGCACGGTCTCGGTCCCCAGATCGAAGCTCAGCCAGGCCTCCCAACCTCGGGGATCGGCCTGCTTGAGATAGTCGAGCGCCCAGGTCGACAGCAGTACTCCGAGCGCGCCGCCAGCAGCCGCCAACACCACGTTCTCAGTCATCCTCTGACGGATCAAGCTGACGCGATCGGACCCCAGGGCTATGCGAATCGCCGCGGACTGCCGCCGCTCGTTCTCTCGGGCCAACAGCAGATTGGTGACGTTGACGCAAGCGATCAGCAGCACGAAGAGCACGGCACCGAGCAACAATCCCAGCATGCGGCGAGCAGAGCCTTGAACCAAGCGTTCGCGATAAGGCATCACCGTCAACGACCATCCTGAGTTCGAATCCGGATAGGCGGCGGCCAGGCGCTGAGAAATCGTCGTCGTTTCCGCCTGCGCTGCTTCGAGGGAGACGTCGGGCATCAGGCGTGCGATCACATTGTCGATCCAACGCAATGACCGCGAGTCCTCGAGCGACCGTTCGAGCGGAAACCAGAGGTCGGAACGGGCAGGGAAATGAAATCCGTCAGGCATCACACCCACCGCTTCAGTCGGCCGACCGTCGATCAACAGGTCACTGCCGACCAGATCGTCCGTCGCGCCGAGCTGACGCCACATGCGGTGGCTCAAGACCGCCACCCGCGGGCTGCCGGGCGCGTCTTCGCCCGGCCGCAACAGCCGACCGAGAACAGGTTGCACGTCAAGCAGGGCGAACAGTTCCGGTGACACGGCCTGCGCGCTGATGCGCCAGGCTCCTTCTTCCAAGGTCCCGCCGCCCTCCGCCTCACCGGAGGCTAACACCACGGTCCGTTGATCGTAGGCGGCCACTGACCGGCAGGCCTGACACTGCTCGGTGACATCTTTCACGTCGAGTGGGCTGAAGTCATAAGCCTCGACGGACATCTTGTCGTGACGCATACCGAACGCCACCAGATGCCCTTCAGCCTCGTTGCCGGTATCGACAAAAGGCAACGGACGCACCACCAGACCATAGATGGTCTGCAGGACCGTGACATTGACACCGATGCCAAGAGCCAACGTCAACACCACCACCGCGGCAAAGCCAGGTTGACGCCTTAAGGAGCGAAACGTCAGTCGAAGATCTCGGATCAGTGGGTCCATGATGGGTCTCCAGGTTCGTCACACCGCTCGACTTTCAGCCTGCGGCCACTGGACCTCGACAGAGCACGTCTCGTGCCATGCTGAAAATGGTATCCAGCAAACTATCGCTGGCCAATTTTTGTCGACTGAACAGCTGTTGACGTACGCATCCGGTATCTGACGATCCCGAAAGCGGACACGTCTTGACCTTCGATGTGGCGCACCAACGGACGCTAAGACTTCAGAACCAACCAGACGCCGAGGATCATCAGAGCCACAGCGATCATCCGGCGATTGGAGAGCTGCTCACCGAACACTAAACGGCCAAGGATCAGCGCCAGGGCCGCTCCGATCCCTCGCTTGACGGTTTCCACCAGACCCACCAGGACAATCTGGATTGCCAACAGCTGGAAAAATAACGCCATCCCGCTAACCACCGCGGAGGCCAGTAGCACCCGATAGCTGCGACGCCCGAGAGGGGCCAACTCATCGAGTCGCCCCTGAACGGTGAGCGCGATCCCGAGGCCCACGACGATGCCGGACACCGTCACCAAGGCGTGCAAGCTAGGGGCCGCATGATGCATGGCCAACTTGTCGAGCGGCGGCGCCAACGACCAAAGCAGAGCGGTCAACACCATCCATAGGGCGCCAGGCTCGTGAATCAGCCCTCGCCACAGGCCGCCGAGACCTCCTGCCTGGGGATCCGCGTTAAGCATCAAAGCACCGAAGACGACGATCAGGATGCCCAACGCCTGAAACGCCCGCGGCATCTCGGCCAAGAGCGGTACCGCGACCAGAGAGGTGAAGACCGGCGTCAGCGAGAGCAGCGGCAGAGTGGCGCTCATCGGCGACAGCTTGACCGATCGCATGTAGGTCAGATTCGCGGTCAGATTGAAGACGACACATCCCAAGGCTGGAAGCCAATAACCCGTACCGATGCTCCACCGGCCGTCGTAGATCGCCCATCCCAAGAAGAGAGGCACCTGGGCGGAAACCAACAGAAAAGTCATCGGCAAGGCTCCGCCGTGAACCACCAGCAGCTTGCGCAATAGGTCGAGGCCGACCCAAGCGAAGGCACAGGCCAAAACGACAAACAAAGCGTAGGGCTCGAGGGACATAAGAAATCGCGATCCGTGAGAGGTGAGGGGACTTCAGGATGATATCCCGATGCCGCTGCGAAGTCGCCTAAGATAGCCATCGGCGCTCGGATCTACTGAGCCCACAAGCGATGGGGTGGCGCTGCGCGATGCCGCAAGTAAGATTAGGGAAAAATCGCCAAGGGGCAGTTGAGGCATGGGCAACGCCTCAGAGTCCACGGAAGGAACTTATGCATCAGTCGGGGCCAAGCGCCAGGGTCGGGCGACAGCGTCGCCTCCGGACTTGCTGCTTGAGCCTATGCCTGCTCGGCCTCGGGGGGTTGGCATCGTCGAGCGCCGCGACCTCGGGCACCGCCACCTCAGGCCCTCAAACATCCGGCGCTCCACGCTTCGATCGTCTCGAACACTTCACCACCCGCGACGGCCTCTCCGCGAACTGGATCCTCAGCATCTATCAGGATCGTCAAGGCTACCTGTGGGTCGGTACTGACGATGGATTGAACCGCTACGACGGTTATCAGTTCAAGATCTTTCGCCACGATGCGGACGATCCGCAGTCGCTATCGGACAACTTCGTGACCTGCATCTACGAAGATCGCCTGGGCCAGATCTGGTATGGGACCCGCAACGGCCTCAATCGGCTGAACCGAATCCGTGGCACCTTCACCCGCTTCCAGCACGATCCCAATCGGCCGGACAGCCTGGCCGCGAACTTCATCACCGACATCCAGGAGGATCGTCATGGGACCCTGTGGATCTCGACTCTCGACAGCTTACATCGCTTCGAGCGCACGACTCAGTCTTTCACCCGACTGCGCCACGATCCGGAAGACGACAACAGCCTGAGCTCCAACACGGTCATTCGCATATTGCTCGCCAAGAACGGCGAGCTGTGGGTCGGAACCGGCGATGGCACGCTCCATCGATTCGACCCTCAGGCCCTCCACTTCACGCGATATCCGCTCCACGACGGTGAAGAGACCCTCTTTTGGCGGATCGTCGAAGACGTGACCGGCCAGCTGTGGATCACCGTCCGGCCCGGAGCCCGACTGATCCGCTTCGATCCTGAAACCGGCGTCATCGAGAAGGTGCCGATGACGATCGACGCGACCGAGATCGAAGCGCTGCTGCCCAAGCCCGATGGCAGCTTATGGCTCGGCACCACCGGTGGCTTGGCGATTTACCAGCCGTCGACTCGAACCTACAGTCTGGCGACCCATGACCCCAATGTGCCCGGCAGCCTGAGCCATAACCGGGTCTTTCGACTCTACGAAGATCGGACCGGCGTCACCTGGATCGGAACCGACGAGGGGCTCGACAAATTCGTACCCTCTCGAGAACGCTTCTCGCTCTTCGATCATCAAGCAGGAAATCCACAGAGCCTGAGTGCCGACCTGGTCTCGGCGGTGATGGTAGATCGGCGCGGTCGCCTGTGGATCGGCACCGCGGGTGACGGCCTCAATCAGATGGATCGGTCTCGTGGCGTCACCACTCGCTACCGTCACGATCCGAACGATGCTGATAGCTTGGGCTCCGACGAAATCTGGTCCTTCCTCGAGGATTCCCGCGGTCGCCTGTGGATCGGCCTGAGTGGCGGTCTCGACCGTTTCGACCGGAAAACCGAGCGATTTATTCACTACGGGGTCGGCCCTGAGGATCGGATGTTCGGATCCGTCCAGGGCCTGGCAGAATCCACCGACGGAACGCTCTGGGTTACCGATGAAGAGCACCTCTTGCATCTCGACGCCGAAGGACGGCTGCTCAACCGCTACCCGGTGATCGACGAGCCGGATACCCCATTGCAAGGCCTGCCGGCCTTGCTGCAAGATCGTCGCGGCGACCTGTGGATCGGTTCTGATTTCTTTGGTCTGACACGCTTTGATCCTCAGCACGAGACCTTCACGCGCTATCGCCATGACCCTGGCGATACCACCAGCCTGAGCCAGGATAAAGTCGTCTCCCTGCTTGAGGACCGCTCAGGAATACTTTGGATCGGGGCTCATGACGGCACCCTGAATCGACTCGACCCGACCGCTCCAGACCCTGCGCGCTTCACACGCTTTGACGCCCAAGACGGCCTGAGCACCGGCCAAATCGTCGGCATCTTGGAGGACGATGAAGGCACGCTTTGGTTAAGCACCTCCAGAGGCTTGACTCGCTTCGATCCAGAGCAGCGAACTTCTCGATCCTTCGACGCCACCGACGGTCCCGGGCAAAACGCCTTTTCCTGGGGGGCCGCTTGGCGCAGCCCTGGAGGGGAGCTCTTCTTTGGCGGCACCGGCGGCCTCACCACCTTCTATCCCGAGGGTTTCAAGAGCGATCCTCGCCCACCCCAGGTGGCAATCACCGACTTTCTGCTCTTCAATCGCTCCGCCTCCTTCGCCGATTATGCCCCCAGCGGCAACCAGCAATCGGATGAGGCGCCGGAGCTCGAGTTGAGTCACCGCGATTACGTCTTCGCTTTCGAATTTGCCGCCCTTCATTTCACTCGGCCGGACAGAATCCGCTATGCCTACCAGCTCGAAGGTTTCGATCGCGATTGGGTCGACACCGACTCTAGCCGCCGTTTCGCTCAATATTCCAACCTGGCTCCCGGCGACTACGTTTTCCGGGTCAAGGCAGCAAATCCCGATGGCGTCTGGAGCTCGGAGGGCGCCGCGGTTCGGGTCCGAGTCTTGCCCCCGCCTTGGAGGACCTGGTGGGCTTACGCGCTCTATGGGTTGACCCTCGCCACCGGGGTCCTGGCTTACGTGAGATCCCAGCAACGCAAGCTCGAGCGCCAGCGCCAGGCGACCGAGCGCGAGCGAGAAGTGAGCGCCCGATTGCGCGAGGTCGACAAACTCAAGGACGAGTTCCTGGCCAATACCTCCCACGAGCTGCGCACGCCGCTCTACGGCATGGTTGGCCTTGCAGAGTCCTTGATCGACGGTGCTCGCGGCGCCGCGCCGGAAGCGATGAAGAAAGACCTGGCAATGATCGTTGCCAGTGGTCGACGCCTGAGCCACCTGGTGGGCGACATTCTGGACTTCTCGAAGATCCGTCACCGCAGCCTGAACCTGGATTCGCAACCGTTGGATCTCAAGCCTCTGGTCGACGTGGTCCTGACTCTCTCCCGTCCGCTGGCGTCCGACAAAACTCTGGAGCTTAAGAATTCGGTGCCCGCCGAAGCGCCGGCCGTCCTGGCGGACGAAAATCGACTGCAGCAAATTCTTTATAACCTGGTCGGAAACGCCATCAAATTCACCGAGGCCGGCACGATCGAAGTTTCGGTCAGCCGTCGCGAAGATCGACTGCAGGTGCGCGTCCAGGACACCGGCATCGGCATCCCCAAACCTCAGCAAAACCGCATCTTCGACGCCTTCGAGCAAGCCGACGGTTCGACCGAGCGTCAGTTCGGCGGCACCGGTCTGGGGCTCGCCGTCACCCGTCAGTTAGTGGAATTGCACGGCGGCACCTTGAACGTCGACTCGACGCCCGGCCAGGGCTCGACCTTTTTTTTCCACTTGCCAATCGCTGAGGATCCGGCTCGCCCCAAGACCGGCCCAATCGACATTCCGGCGACGATCCAGACCATGGTGGCGGCCGGAGACGACGACGAATCCACCCGCGAAACCAACGCTCACACCGCCGATCCCGGAAGCCATGTCCTGGTGGTTGACGATGAGCCGGTCAACCGCCGAGTGCTAGTGAATCAGTTGGCGGCCGAGGGGTTGGAAGTGACTCAGGCTGCCAGCGGACCGGAAGCCTTGGCGCAGATGGACGAGAATCTGCCGGATCTGGTACTTCTCGACGTCATGATGCCCCGGATGTCCGGCTATGAAGTCTGTCGTCAGCTACGCCAAAAGTACCCTCTCGATCACTTACCGATCCTGTTCCTGACCGCCAAGAGTCAGCCTTCGGATCTGGTGGTCGGGCTGGCTGCCGGCGCCAACGATTACCTGGCCAAGCCAGTCGCCAAGTCCGAGCTCTTGGCTCGAGTGAAGACTCATCTGGCGTTGCTCGACGTCCACCGCCGATTGGCACAGCTGGTGGCTGAACGCACCTCGGAGCTCACCGAACGCGGCCGGTTGCTCGAAGAGCGTGAGCGCCTGATCGGCCAGCTCGAGGCGACCAACGCCGAGCTCGCCCGATTTAACTACACCGTCGCCCATGACCTACGAAATCCTCTGGTGACAATCAAGACTTTCATTGGTCGACTGCATCAAGATTTCGAAGAAAGCGACGGCGACCGCATGCGTCAGGACTTGAAGCGCATCGGGCTCGCCGCCGACTATCTGCAACGTTTGCTCGATGAGCTTTACTCTTTCTCGCGGGTCGAACGCCCGCGAGGACCGGGTGAGCCGGTGGCGATCAGCGAGTTGGTCAGCGAATCCTTGGATCAACACGCCAGCCAGATCGCCGAAAGTGAGGTCGAGGTCGAGGTCGCCGAAGGTCTGCCGGCGGTCTGCGGTGATCCAGCCCGGTTAGGCGAAGTGGTGAGTCACCTGCTGGGCAATGCCCTGAATTACCTGGGTGATCAACCGGTGCCACGGATCGAGATCGGTGCCCGCAAGGCCGACAACGAGCGAATCGTCTTCGTGCGCGACAACGGCCTGGGCATCGACCCGCGCTACCACGAAAAGATCTTCGAGCTTTTTCAGCGCCTCGATCCGAAGGCCAGCGACGGCACCGGCATCGGCCTGGCTCTGGTCAAACGCATCGTCGAGGTCCACGGCGGGCGCGTGTGGGTCGAGTCTGATGGTGTCGGCGCCGGCTCGACTTTCTGCTTTGCCCTGCCCCGTCAAGGCGAGCTCGGAACCCGTGGAGCGCCGTCGAGTGACGCACCCGCCGATGGGCCTTGACGGATGAATCTCAGCTGGGAGCCTCGGACCACCGGAGGCTCGTGCCTTCTCGCCCCGAACCTCGATCCGATCCGCCAAACAGCGACGTCCGCCTCAGGGCTCCGGGAGGACGGCCCAGGTCTCCGTCTCCGTGTCGAAGGTCAGCCGGCGCGGAGGTGAATCGATCGGTTCCACGTCCAGGGTGAGGAGGTTGCCGGACGCCGAAACGCGAACTTCACGAGTCCCGCCGATCTGTCGATCCAGGTGCCCGTCGGTCGTGACGTCGAGCAGCGCGTGAGCCGCCGGCGGCGCCGGATCCCAGCCGCCGTCTTGCAGCTGAACGCGACGCTCGGCGATTTCGGCAGCCGTCGTCGCCGGATCGATCTCGACGATTCTCTTGCCCGGGTCGTAGGTGTTGGTCAGGGCCAGGATCAGCGTCGTTGCTGCCTCTCGCTGCCAGACGGCGACGTCCGTGACCGGACCGCCACTGCCGGGCGACCAGGGCGTCGTCTCGACCCAGATCGTGCGGGTGCCGCCGTCCTCGCTCGTCCACAGGAGCTCACGCTTGAGCATCTCGTTTTTTATCGTCGTCCCGTCGTTGAAGACCAACTCGCGGAGATACCGGCTCTCCTGATAGAGAGCCTCATGAGGCTGCCCCTGATAGATCACCGGCTTCGCTTCGATCGTGGGCAGCGTCGGCGCCGGCACAAAATGCGGCGGTTCCTGGGCCAGCCCTTCGGTCATCAGACCCGCCATCAGGGCCAAGCACGCGCCCCATCGCCAAAAGCCCGATCGCCAAAGACCCCGACGCATCCGTCCTCCTACCATCGGGTGAAAATCGTTTCGGTCGCGAGCGGATCGTCGGCGACCACCGCCGGCATCCCAACCCGGCCGATGTTCACTATACCTCGATAGCCGTCGAGCGAATGTGCCTCCCACGCCATCGGCGTCTTCTGAGGAGGGCTGCCGTAGCTCGGATCATAGTATTCGCCACCGTACTCAACGATGTAGTGGAGATTAAACTCGGCGAGCGGATTCGGCGTCGTGCTTAGGCCCTGCCCGGCAATCCCGACACTGTCGAACACATCGAGGCCCTTGACGTGGGTGAAAGGAGCCTTGGCCGGGTAAAGTATCTTTAGATACCCAGAGCCTTGCAACGTCCAATCCTTGACCAGCAGACCGATCCGGGGCGGCTTTGGATCCACCCGGATGAGGAATGGCCCCTGAGGGTCCGAGATACCTTGAGCCTTGATGCAATTGATGAACAGCCGGGACCAAGCCAGGCACGTGCCGATCCCTCGAAAGGCCGGATTTCGAAACGGATTGAGCATCGCCTGATATCTCTGGCAGGTGGATTGAGCGCCCGGCAAGCGCGGATCGGCGACGTTCACCCAGTAGATCATTCGCTGGCCGTCCGACCGATTGAAGCCATCCATCGGCTTGCGCCGAACGTCTCGGGTCTGGAACCGCGCGTAGAGATCTCGCACCACCCGCCATTCGACGGCGGCGCCTTTGGCGGCCCGGCAGGAGATGTCGAGCAGCGACTCATAGAGTTCGTCTGACACCCGAGGCTCGCTCAACGTGACGTAGAGCCGGTTGTCGCTGGTGGTCACGTGAGCCCACGACCGGCCTCCGTCCGAGCTGACGCCCCACCGAATGGCCAATGGATCGTGAATGTCCACCCGTGCCGGCAACGGTAGCGTCGTGAGCGTCGCCGTTTCGGCCGTCGGCGCGCCGCCAAAGCTGAGCGGCGTGATCAGGGGTGGCCCGAGCGGCGCCACGTCGGCCCGCACCAGCAGGGGACCGGGAGTCACGGTGGCCGGTCGGATCTGGAAACGCCCGACGAAACTGAGCGTCTGTTCTTGCACCCGATGGATCGGCGCCCGGACGTCTCCCCGGTCCTCGGCGTCGCCGTCGAGCGGACTGGAATTGTCCTGCCACTCGAAATCGCTCGGATAGGGGCGAGGCGGATCTCTGTCGGTATAGACGACGTGGTCGGTAAGAAAGTCAACCTCCTTCAGCTGGAGGGTATAAACCGTTGCCGACGACGGACTGGAACAAATCGCGCCGCCCGGGCCGCTGGCCTGGAGGCTCAGCGATCCCGTGCCCGGGGAAGCGCCACCCGGCGCCGACACCTCGATTTCGTGAATCTTCTCTTCGCCCGGTTCGAGCTCGATCGTGCCGGAGCCATCCTCCACTATCAGCTCGAAGTCGTCCGCCGGGTCGAGGGACCACGAAAAGGTCTGCCGGCATCCGCCATCGTTCCTGATCTTGCCCCGAACCGTCGCATGACCGCCGCCAGCGAGAATGGGCGGGATCGGATCGAGCAACTCCGCCTGACAAGAGCCACCGCATTCGTCCTCGACTTCGAAAAAGATCTCCTCGGCTCTCGGCAGGACTTCGTTGGGTATCTCCCCGTTGCCGGCATGTCTCCATCCGCCCGCGGTCTTGAACCTCGTCATTTTGATGCCTCCCGAGGCGCTGGCCGAGGATTTCACGATGAAGAGTTTGTCCCTCGAAAAGCGCCAGAACCCCGCCTCCGTGGCAATGATCTCTCCGGGATGCTCATGCTCCATGTAGACGCTGCCGTGCACGGGATCGCACAACCACTCCATCTGCTCGCCGGTGTTTTCGAAGTGGATTGGCCGGCTGCACGGGGCCTCGGTGTCTCCGAAGCGGACCAGGCCCCCGATATTGCACTGGGCTGACATCCGCCAATCGAAGCGTTCGGTGCGGGAAAAGATCTCGTAGCGCCCCTTCCAGACCGTCGGCTGGTCGAAGGACTCTTTGAACACTTCCGAATAATGGGTCGAGCTGAGCCCGTACGGGCCTTGCAGATTCCAGGTAAAGGATCCGCCGCCGGGTCCCTCGAGCGCGGCCGCCATTTCCAAAGCCAGGGCTTGAAATTCCTCCGCCACCTCCGGCGCATGCTGCTCGCAGAGGGCGCGAACCTTGCTCGCCAGTTCAGGATCGGACGCAACGCCAGCACCAGAATGGTCCGATTCTGGGCCTCGGGCTTCGCGGGCAGACTCCCGGATGCCCAACTCGCTCGAACAGTCCGGGTCGGCAACGTCAGTCAGCCCATCTCCATCGTTGTCCCGGTGATCGCTGCAGGCCGGTCGAAGCCTGCTCGGCTCAGGCTCTGCCGACGCCGATGCCAACGCGAGCAAGCTCAAGCTGATGACCGCAAGGGCCACCCAAAGAATATGGATCTTGATCACGATTCCCTCGATGAAAAAGAATGCAACCTCCTGATACTTCTTCCGAAGATTTCATCATGGAGACGATTTAGGATCAAATTTCATCATGGAGACGATTTAGGATCAAATGCCACGAGGGTTGGCTTGCATCGCAGTGAACGCGACGCACCTCCATTCGTTCTGTGCCTCGACTCGCCAAGTCATCTCAAATTGACATGGGCTTGGCCCCTGATAGCATCTTTGCTCCGACCCAATCATAAGCAAAATCTCTGGAGGATCCCCGTGCGTCGTCGCAATCGACTTGCCCGTTTCGTGTTCCTTCTCTGCGCCTTGGCCGCGATCCCTGCCAGCGCTGGTGAGTTCCCGCCGGACCAACCCTACGCCTCATTCTGGCATCCCAATGACCTGCTGAGCTGGAATCCCGCCACCGATCCGGACGCGCCGTTCAATCGCAGCAACGTACCGCTCGTCGATCGATTCCGCAATCCTGCCGTCCAGGTCAATGACCATGCCCGGCCCGACGAGGCTCTGGTCACCGCGATTTCGATCATGTATCCGTCGACGTCGTTCAACCCTTCCCAGGGAGCGCTCAGCTTCGACACCTTCGCCTTCAACTACTGGCAATACGTCGACCTGCTGATCTTTTGGGGCGGCTCAGCTAGCGAAGGATTGATCTTGGCGCCCAACCCCGGGGTGATCGACGCCGGTCACCGCAACGGCGTTCCTGTTCTGGGCACGATATTCCTGCCCCCGGTGCAGTTCGGCGGCGAGCTGGTTTGGGTGCAGGATTTGGTGCAACGGGACGGCGCCACGTTTCCGGTCGCCGACAAGTTGATCGAAGCGGCCGAGTATTATGGCTTCGACGGTTGGTTCATCAATCAAGAAACCACCGGCGGCGACGCCCAGCTCGCGACCGACATTCGCGACTTTATCCGTTATATCCACGAAAACTCGAGCCTGCACATTCAATGGTACGACTCGATGATCGAAAACGGCGCCATCGCCTGGCAGAACCAGCTCAACAGCCTCAACGACGCGTTTGTCCAAGAGGATGGCGGCCGGGTGGCGGACTCGATGTTCCTTAATTTCAACTGGAACTCGATGCGGCTGAATAATTCCCGGACCAACGCCATCGCCCTCGGCCGCAGCCCTTATGAGATCTACGCCGGGATCGATGTCCAGGCCAACGGCTTCAATACCCCCGTCAACTGGAATGCCCTTTTTCCCGAGGGTTCAGAGCACGTGGTGTCCTTAGGCTTCTTCGGCACCAACTGGACGTTTACCGAATCTAATTCTCCCGGGCAGTTCTATGAGCGGGCGAACCGTTTCTGGATCGGGGCGAATCGAGATCCTGCCGATACCGAGACCGCCAGCCCGTGGCGGGGCATCGCCCACTACATCCCAGCGAACTCGGCGATCGACTCCATCCCATTTGTCACCCATTTCAATACCGGCCAAGGCAACCTCTACGCGGTCGATGGCGAAGTCCTGAGAAACGGCGACTGGCACAATCGAGGGCTGCAAGAGATTCTGCCGACCTGGCGCTGGCGAATGCAGCCTCAAGGGGGTGTCCTGCTTGGCACGCCGCTCTTCCCCGAGTTCGTCTGGGAGGACGCGTACGAAGGCGGCACCAGCCTCAAGGTGTCCGGAGATCTGTCCGAAGCCAACGTGCTTGATCTCTATTCCACCCAGCTCGACGTCGCTGGCAACACCGTGCTGCAGATCGCCTATAAGACCGGAGCCAGCGACACTCCGTCGCATCTCCAGGTAGGCTTGACCTTCGAAGACGGCGACGGGCTCGGGTCCTTGGAGCTTCTCGACGTCGGGACTTCGACCAGTGACGGCTGGAATCTCAAAGAATTCGACCTCAGCTCGTTCTCTGGCCAAACTCTGGCCAAGCTGTCGTTACGCTTCGCGTCGCCGACGCCGGTCGATGGCTACGAGGTGAGCATCGGACGCTTGGCGGTCATCCAAGGTGCGGTCGACGTGCCCCAACCCCCGTCTGCCCTGACCGTCGTCAACCGAGATGAAGTCGATCCCCAGACCTCCACGCTCCGCCTGACTTGGGATCACTCCAACGACAAGGTGTTCGCGTATTACGTCTATCAGCGCCATCCGGACGACTCGCTGACCTATCTCGGCGGTACCGCCAACAACGCCTACTTCGTGGCCGAGGTCAAACGCTCGGCGGGAGAAGACGAAACCACCATCGAGGTCGAGGCGGTCGGCCCGGAGTACGGCCGTTCCGCCCGTACCTCAGCCAGCTTTCCGTGGGATACGCCTTCGATGATCTTTACCGACGGCTTTGAGACCGGCGACGCGTCCCGCTGGACCGGCGTCGTCCCCTAAAGTAGGGGCCCGGCGAGTCGGCTCGAAGCGCTAGGAGTTTGTCGCGTATAGCCAACACCTGCATCGCCGAAGGCTTAGATCCAGGAGCGGGTGCGCGCAGCGCGCCGGCTCCTGGCAAGGGGGGGATGGGCCAAGGAAATCAGACCGAAGGTTTGAGTTTCTTGGGGCGCTAGCCCTTCGGGCCTTCGCTGCCTAACTTGACCGTTAGCTCGTCCGCTACCGCCTTCTCAAACCGCTCGCGAGCACGCTCGATGTAGCGTCGATAGCCTTCGGGGTCGATGAAGACCTCGAAACCTTCCTCATCCAAACGCTCGCGCTTCTTCGCCATGCCCCAGAAGCTGGCATGAGAAGCCAAAAAGATTTCGCATGGGATCGATTCAAGGCGTTCGAACGAACGCTTGAAATCGTCAGCAATATCCGGATAGGTCTCGGGTCCATCGAACTGCATGCCCGAGAGTACCGAGAGGCTGCAGATCGAGACCGCTAAGTAGGAACGATCTCCTTCCTCAACCTCGAAAGACCAAGAGGTGCAGCCCCGAGTATGCCCGGCAGTAACGTTGGCGGTCAGGCGCATACCTCCAAACTCCACCACTTCACCATCCTTGAGGCGTCGATCGACCTGAATCGCCGGAAACGGCGCATCATCGCCGAGTAGGTCATCCCCGAGGCCTCCACGCTCCAGGATCGGCGCATCGCGCTCGCTAGCCATAAAGCGGGCATCACTCGCCTCCTTGAGTCGAGCGAGGCCGCCGGCATGGTCAAAATGGGCATGACTGCCGAGCAAGACCTCGACGTCTTCGAGGCGAAAGCCGAGCTTCTCGATGCTCGCTTGGATCATCGGCATCGTCTCGTCAAAGCCACCATCGATCAAAATATGACCTTCGTCGGTGGTGATCAAAAAGGAAGTGACGTCGTTGGTACCTACATAGTAGAGGTTGCCGACGATCCGAAACGGCTCGAACGGCTGAGTCATCTTCAGCCAGCGCTCACTGAGCTCGGCGAGCCCAGGACCGGAGACTAAAACAGCGCAAGAGAAGAGGAGGATAGAAAGGCGATTGAACTTAGACATATGTCAAATTATCGCCCGAGCGCCCCGCCGACTTCAACAGCCTCTCGATGGAATATCGAATCAATCTAGCTCGATCCAGCGAAGATCGCTTTCGCTTTGCTCGAGTCGCGAAAACCACACAGTTTGCACATCCGGAGTCATCGTCAGACCCGGGTTAAGGATACGGTTAGCGAGCGTCGCGATGACGTGGGAACTCCGGGTTTCGAGATCCAGACGCATCAAAGAGGTGCTGCTAGAAGCGGCTGCCCGGGCAAAGATCACTGCGTCGTCGGCCAAGAACCAGTTGCCCCAGGCTGACGATTCAAGATCGCTGAGAATCTCCTCCACCGGGCCGCCAGCCACCGGCTGCCGCCACAGGCCAGGCGCTTCCAGCCGAGTAAAATAAAGCCAGGAACCGTCGCTCGATTCTTGACCGGCAAACCCACCGTCCCGGGTTACCTGAGCGGCTTCACCGGTGTCGAGTCGAGTCTTCCACACCTGCCAAGAGCCGTCACGGGTCGAGGCAAAATAGATCGATTGCCCGTCGGCGGACCAGGCCGGCGCCCGGCCACCGACCGTCTTCGAACCGACCCTGACGGTTTGGCCCGAAGCCACCTTGACGACTGCAATCTGGGAACCTGGCGAGCCGCCGGTGACGAAGGCCAGGCGATCGCTCGTAGGTGACCAGCGCGGCACAGACTCGATATACCTGACACCGGTGACCAGCTGCCTCGGCGTCGAGCTATCCTGATCGCTGACCCACAGCTCGCCGCGGCCCGATCTCGACGAGACGAAAGCGAGCGTGTTACCGTCGGGTGATAGCTGAGGAGCGCTATCCCAAGCAGT
This sequence comes from Carybdea cf. marsupialis auct. non (Linnaeus, 1758), assembly GCA_010016065.2. Lineage (NCBI taxonomy): Eukaryota > Metazoa > Cnidaria > Cubozoa > Carybdeida > Carybdeidae > Carybdea > Carybdea cf. marsupialis auct. non (Linnaeus, 1758). The sequence goes on along the minus strand of JAAAKL020000025.1, from coordinate 74,968 downwards.
CGAGGACCACACCACCTGAGGCTCCTCGGCTTTGTCAGCGCCCAGGTGAAACCGCAAAATGTTCACGTCGTAGGACCAGGATTCGAACACCAGGCGGTTGGTTTGAGGTGCGACGCTCGGATCGCGAGCGATCTCGACGCCAGGAATCGGCAGCCAGCGCGACGTACCACCTTCGCGGCGGATCCGCCATAACGCGAAGGTCTCGCCGATCAGCGACGAATAGATCAGCTCTTGACCATCCGAGGTCCAGGCGTGCCCCCAGAGATGCTCAAGAGCCGGCGTGACTCGCCGCGCCTCGCCGCCTTCGATCGAGACTTCGAAGAGATGGGAGCGGCCATCGACCTGCCGACGAGCAAAAGCCAGCCGATCTCCAGCCGGGGAAAATACCGGCCGCGAATCGCGAATCAGTGGATCGATAGGATCGGTGAGAAAACGCCGCTGACCGTTCGCCAACGATTGCCAGACGAGACCGACCCCACGGCCGGGGCCCGAACGATCCGGAAACGCCAAGCCCTCACCGGTTGGTGACCAGGCGAGATCGGGGCGATTCGACCCGCCACAGTCGGCGATGCGCCGCTGCTGGCCGCCGAGCACCTTGCGTCGCACCATCGCGCAACGCCCGCCTTCGATTCGAACAAAAGCGATCTCGGCTCCGTCCGGCGACCAAGTGGGGCGGAGCTCGATCGCCGAATCCTCCGTCAGCTGGACGAGACTCTCATCGTCGATCGTGCGCAAGAAAAGATCCTGCGAGCTTCCGTCGCGCTGGTGTACAAAGGCGACATAGCGGCCATCCGGAGAGATCGCGGGATGGATCTCGCGACCAGGCAACGCGGTCAATGGCCTCGACGCCAGAACCGGCGTCGCAACCTCAGGCGAGGATCGTGGCCGCAAAGCCAAACCGCCGACCGTGATCAGAAACGCCCCGATGACGGCCAGAACCAGATGCTGCCATCGCTGCGGCGTCTCGATACTCGGTCGGCCTGAGGATGACTTCGACAGCGGCGCCGGGCCGGTCACCATCGCCTCCGCAGGCCAGGGCTTGACCTCTACCATCAAGCGATAGCCGCCCTTGGGAATCGTTTCGATGATCCTGGGTGCCCTGGGATCGTCCTGCAAGGCTCGACGGAGCTTGGAAACCGCCATCGTCACGGTCTCATCACTGACCACCGTCTGCTGCCAGACCTCGACGATCAGCTCGTTGCGCGGGACCACCGCTGGTGCACGCTCCGCGAGGCAAACCAGCACTGCCATGACCTTAGGTTCGAGCTTGACCTCTCGCTCCGCGAACAGCAAACGGTGCCGTTCGGGGTCAACCCCGATTCCGGCGACCCGAAAGCTCGAAAACCGCTGATCTTTGGCGTTTCTTTTCCTCATCGTGCTGTTTTCGTCGGGACCTTAGAGCTTCTCGAGCCTAGGCTGGTTTGAAATTCACCAACCAGGAGATCCTCCATGACTCAACGATGTATCGCACTGATTTTACTCTTCCCCCTGATGGTCTTGACTCCGGAATGCTTGGTGGCCGAGGGATCGGCGCCACGCGAGATCAAGGCCTTGCTGCTTCGTTATGCCGAGAGCCTTGATCGGCAGGATTCAGGGGTCGCCGAACGGACGCTACACGCCGACTCCCGGCAATACGCCGTCACTCCGAACGGTTTCCTCAACTTTGATCGATCGCAATACCTGGATCTGCTGGAGCAGAAAAAGATCGGTGGCGTCGCTTCACGTCCTAGCGTCCGGCACATCCGCGTCGCGGGCGCCGCCGCATCTGCGACCTTGGAGCGCCCGATCCAAGGGCATGACATCCTCTTCACCCACTACGTTCAACTGCTCCATATCGACGACGCTTGGATGGTCGTCAGCGTCACCACCGGCATCACAAAAGCAGAGACGGAGGAATAGAGGACCTACTCCACTCCCTAACTAAAATCGCCGCGCGTCGGATCCCGGAACCTGTAGGAACTACTCGAAACCGCGACCCAGGTCGTCGCGCGCCTGATCCAGAAAGCTCAAGGCACTCTGAACATGGCGCTGACGATCACTAAGGGAAGCTGCTGCCAACACCGACCGCTCAGCCTCCCGAGCCGACGCCAGGAGACGGCGAGCGGAGGGGTGGAGCTGACGCTCCTTCAGCACCTCGATCGCGTCTTCGGTATCCGCCAGAGCGAGCTCGACCAGTTCGAGGCTGGCGTCGCCCGAAGCACGGCCCGCGGTCTGCAGATACTCTCCCGCGGAGCGAATGTTCTCAGCGGTGTTCAAGACCCGCAGAAAGGCGGCGATCGCCTGGCTATCGTCCTCAGAAAGAAGCACTGCAACGCCATGCGAGTCCTGCGATGCCAACTCCTGGCCCTGCGGTGAATCGCGGAAGGTGTTGCTGGAATAGTGACGCACCGCCTCTTCCAGAGTCGAAATCGTACCGTTGTGAAAATAGGGCGGCGTGTCCGCGGCTTCGACCAACCCGGCGACGTTGAAAGTGCCGTCACCCCGGGCTTCGCCGCTCTTCTGCTCATCGCCGACCGATTTCGGCGCACGGCCAAAACCACCGTCGATCGGATAGGCCGCGAGCTCACGGGCGGGATGTCCCAAGCGCTCGATGCCGGTATCGAGGTTGGCATTGCTGCTTTTCTGCGAATGCATCGCGCCGCCCTGACTATGGCACACATTGCACTTGCCAGCGCTGACGGTGCCGCCCTTGGTGTCGGCGGTGAGGAATAAAGCACGCCCCTGCTCAGCCACTGGGTCGTTGAGGGCCAGGCGGGTGAGGTCAGGATCCTGGTCGCGTCCCAAGGTCAGCAGGAAAGCCTCAAGGGCATCCAGCTCGGCCTCGGTGGGAAAGCGAAAATCCTGACCCACCCGGCGCTCCAGGCTCTTGGGAAAGTGCTGAAACACCGCCCCCAGGGCGAACTCCCGAAGGCTGCCGCCTCCGGGCGCGCCGTCGCCAGACCAGCCGAGTCGCTTCGCGGGGCGCCCGGACTGATCGAGGGTATGGCTGAGCGAAGTATTGAGGGCCTGGAGGTGGGGCACGCCACGCAGGGCAAACCGCTTGGTCGGCCGATCGAAACCATCGACGTTGCCGAGCACTAGCGAAAAGCGTCGAAGGAGCTCGGTTTTCTCCAACTCAGCTAGCTCCGGATCCAGCTCGCCGATAAAAAGAGCATCGTCAGCCGGCAAAGTAGAGATGAATTCGGGATCGATGGTGAAGTTATTCTCCGCCGGATGACAGGTGGAGCAAGTGCGACGATTGCCGGCAAAAGTCTCAGTAAAGAAAAGATGGGCACCACGCTCTACCAGTTGGTCGAAGCCAGAAGCTGCCGAACTGAGCCGGACGTCGGGAGCTTGTCGCACCAGTCTCGACGCCATATAAAGTCGCTGGAAAAGCGACGGGGTGCCGAAGAGCAAGCCGCCGTCCCGCGGAGTCTGACCGGCACCCACAACCACCACCCAATCGATTTCGAAATCTCGGGAAATAGCTCGGCTGAGCTCTTGCCTCAGCACCAGTGCCGTGCCTTCTGGGCGCAAGAGCCCGAGCCGAATCACGTCGTCACCGGCCTCGGGGACTACGCTGCCGTCACTCAGATTGTCGACCAGATAGACCTCTGGCTCTTGAGCTTCGAGGCCACGAACCGTCACGCTGAGAGTACCGTCGACGAGATCGAAGACCGCTGACCCCTCGCCGCTCGCCGCTCTCGCGGAGAGTCCCTCGGTATGGCCTAGTCCAAGCCTTATCTTGCGACCGTCGTCGTAAGCGGCTTGAACTCTCAGCCACTCCTGATAAATCTGCTGGAGCTTAGCTCCCCGATCCACGAAAGCCTTAGCTCCGAGTTGATGATCCCGTGCCCCGACCGATCCGACTCCAAGGAAACATGCGACGATGAACGCGAAAGTTCGCAGTGTTTTTTTCTTCACAACCAACCTCCAGGATGAAAGAGCATTGACAGGAGGTGCTCTGGGTTGCAGACGTCAGCAGCACCATCCCATCTCTTCCGACTTCTGGCACTGCTGCACGCAGCACCTCTCTATACGGCTCTGCGCCGGATAGTTTTCCCGAAGGTTTAAATCCTTCTTGTTCCGTCGTCGAGTGACCCGAAATCAGGGACGACGAGTTGAGCCCGCCGCTTAAGGTTCCGATCAGCCGCTTCTTCTAGCTCGACCGCATCGCCCATCGGCGGCGCCGTTACACCGCCGCGCCGTGCGATGGTTAGGCCAAGGTTTCGACACCAGAGCTGCGGCAGCTGCTAATTCCAGGCCGACGTGTCGCCAGACTCAAAGCCATCAGCAAAAATAAGCGACTCGACCGGTGCAGCCATCGTGCCGACGACGTAGACGTCGATCGAGTCGCCGCTACCGCCAACTTCGTTGCGATTGTCGGTGTAAATGCCGATCAACTCGTCGACCACCAAGTCCATGCCGTTGTAGTCGCCCCATTCGAAGTCATCATTCGGTTTCCGGGAAGCGACCGTGGTCAGACGCTCCGGGGCGCTCCAAGTCTGGGCGCCATCGTCGGACACGGAATAGTAGAAGTCGACCGTGGTCCGATCATCGCCATCGCGAGTGTCGTAAAAAACGACCCAAACCTTGCCATCAGGGCCAACCTTCAACCAGGGATGGAAGCGATCGACCGTCTCGGAATCTGCGGTCGAATGCGGCGTGGAGATCTTCCAGGTGGCACCGCCATCCCGGGAAAACGCGACTTGGATTCGGCCATGATTCAACGCCGGATTGTCAAAGTCAGTGGGCACCGTATTGTCGGTGTAAGCCACGTAGATCGAGTCTTTATAGGGACCCGCGGTAAGATCGCTATCCGCGGAAACGTACATGAAGGCCCGTCGCTCCGACATGGCCGGCAGGGGAAAATCAAAACTGCCGACCGTATCGGCCATCAGCACTGCCGGCTCGAAGGTGGCGCCACCGTCGGTGGATTTGCGCACCCAGGTCATGCCGTCTTTGAAAGTCGGCCAGATGTAGTAGAGATGACCGTTTCGATCGGAAGTGATATCGCTGCCGATGCCCTGTTGTGCCGCGCCGACCGAGAGATCGACGGGCGTCGACCAGCTGACGCCGAAATCGGTGGACCTGGAGAACTTCATCACCCCGAAGAGGTGCCAGGTCAAATAGAGGCGGTCTCGGAAAGGGGATCCGACGAACGTGTCGACGTGTAGGTACTCCTTATCGACGAAACCGCTACCGACGACATCGAGCAAGGTCCAGGATTGACCGTTGTCGGTGGAGAGATAGATGTCGTTGAACTGCCCCAAGGTGACGGTATAGGCGCGCGTGCCGTCGAACGACCAAGCGACGGTAGGATCACAGCAAGATCCCGGCAAGATGCCTGACGAGGTCCAGCTGGCTCCGCCGTCGCTCGAGAAATACATCTCCTGACCACCATTGCCATTGCTGCCGGCGATCACTCGATCCGTATCACTCGGATGAATCGCCACCGCTGTTTCGGCACCTGGCCCGAGTCGGACTTCGCCGATCGAGCCGCGCTTGAGCTGCCATTTTTCATCGCTCATCCATGGCTTGGACAGGTCGACCTCAAAACCGGCTTCGGTCCTCGAGGTGGCTCGGTAAATCTGGCCGTCGATCAGCAGGCCGCCATATTGGACGCGAAAGCGAGGCAGAGTGCTGCGCGGGTATTGATGTACTCCCGTCCTGGGCATCTCCGGGTAGCGACGACGCAGCTCAACGCGATAAAACGCCGGTACCGGCGTCCGTTGCGCGGACTCATTGTCGGCCAAGAGCTCGATGTCATCGGCGGTCAAAGCATAGTTTCGATCGTCCCACGGACCGATCCGCTTCAAGGCTTCATAGTTGACTCGCGGATCGGCACCCCGGGTCTGGTCGACCGGTTGCGCATGGACGAGACCAGGGCCCGAAAGGACGGCGACGAGACTCAGCCAAAGCTTCTTGGACATCATGAGCTCTTCCAGATTGTTGGAGGTGGAACGTCTTCCAACAGGTAACGCGCTGTTTCCTACTGCCGTCCGCAAAAAAAGTCTCACCGTCTTCGATACGAAGGCTCCGGCTCGCGGTTTACGGATTCCGGGGAACCCTTCCAATCACGGCTGTGCCTTCCGTCGCCCGATCAGCGACGGAGATTGTGGGCCGCCCGAGTTCGGGAGTCGATAGCCGCCTAAAGGCTCGACTGGCCGGCGTCGTAAGGCGGCGCCGACTCGCGGATCTCATCGATCTGCTGAGCCGGCGGCACGGGCAGGGTGAAGATCTCGGAGAGATTGAGAGCCAGTTCCGGGAAGGTCGGACTGCGTAGCGTCTCCATGTCAGTATAAGCGTCGGCGACCTGATAATGCTGACCCGCAAGTTGTAAGACTTCGATGACTGCGGGATAAGGTTGCACGAGCCAATACTCCTGCACTGACGCGCAGGCATAGAGACGCAGCTTACGAACCCGATCGTGACGATGACTCGAGGGCGAGAGAACCTCAATCGCCAACGTCGGCGCTCCCTCGACATGGGTTTCGGTGATCTGCGACGGATCGCAGACCACCACGATGTCCGGCTGGACGACATCGTGCGCCGACAGCTTGACGTCGCTCGGCGAGATCAGGGGATCGCAGGCCCTGCCTTGAAAGTGCTGAAAGAGGTGAGCGAAAAGGTTGCCGACGATCACTTGATGACGGCTGGAGGGGGCCGGCGACATGCAAAAGGCCTCGCCGCCGATCAACTCCCAGCGCTCCCCGTCGTTCCAGGCTTGATAGTCGTTCCACCCGAAGTGCTGCCGAGTCCTCTTCGCGACTGCCATCCATTCAGGCTAACGTAGGGGTCACCTCTTGACAAGTGCAACCCGCCAAAGTGTCTCAGACTGCCTATCGATCCAATGGGAAAGGCGTGACGTACCAACGTCCGCGAACGATCTTTTGGCCACTGACTCTTGAAGAGATCGCAAAGACCGTGAACACTCCCGCTCATGCCATCGCCAGTCTACTGATCTTGGCCGACCCGCGACGTCCCCAGGTCGGCCTGCCGCTAGCGATCGGCGCCCTGCTCCCCGACGCTCCGATCGTCGCGTTCTACGCCTAGCAAAAGCTATGGCAGGGCCGGGTCGAGGAATGGATCCGGTCTGGCACGCTTGTGGATCGGCGCGCCGAAAGTCGCTGCGAGTACCTACTTCCAGGCCGAGGTATCGCCGCTCTCAAAACCATCGCTGAAGATCGGACTCTCGGTCGCCGTCGCCACGATACAGGTCGAAAACTCGGACGTGCTACCGGCAGGATTTCTCGCGGTGGCGGTGATCGGCACACCGGCGACGAAGGACCGGGTCATGGTGACCGTGAAGTCGACGGCGCCACCGCCGGTGGTGACCTCTCCCGAGCCTAAAAAGACCCTGCCTTCGCCGTGTCCCGATGCATCACAGCTCGCGGAGGAGAAGACCTCGACCACGTGGATTTGACCGTCAGCGCCATCGAGGGTGCCGGAGACCGTACGCAGTCCTCCATCCGTTTCGGTCAACACCGGAAAGTTCTGCAATTCGTTGGAGCCGGTGTCGCCGTCTCCGGGATCGTTCGCAGTCACTCCGTCGTCGTCGAGATCGATGCCTAAATCGTCATTTTCGAAGATCGAGTTGCCAGAAATGGTGTTGAGGAGACCGAATTCAGTCACCGTCACCCCAGCTCCGCCGTTGAAAGCGATCAGATTGCTTTCCCCCTCGTCGGTGCCGCCGACGACGACCCGTGAACCCAAGACTTCTACCCCGGTGTCGCCGTTACCGGCTGCGGCGCCGCTGGTAGTGACGCCAACGCGATTTCCCAGGACCAACGAGTCCGTGCCGACGCGAATGCCGACCCCAACGTTGGCCGAGATCAGGTTGCCGGCCAGGGGATCACTACCGCCGACCGTATCGGCGTTCGCAACGCCGAAATCACCGTTGCCGAGCAGGGTCTCGCCATCGACGCCGAGACCGACGATATTGCCCTGCACCACGCTGTCGAAGGTGCCGGTGCCATAGCCGCCCAAAGCATTGCTCGAAATGACATTGCCGGCGCCGGCCACGGTGCCGCCGATGACGTTGCGAAATCCACCCACGCAGCCATCGCAAACGCCGAAACCCCCGTTGCCACGATCCAGCAGGCCGGTCGGATCCGTGCCGATGAGGTTGCCCTGCACCACGGTGTCCGCTCCGACGCGAATACGAATACCGTCCCTGAGGTTGGCCGAAATGACGTTACCGGCGCCGGGAGCCGTGCCGCCGACGGTCGTGCCGCCCGATCCCGGTGGCCCGAAATGGATGCCATCCTCCAGATTACCGGCGGCGGCACCCTCCGCGTTGAGGCCGATCCAGTTGCCCTGCACCAGGTTGTCGTCCTCGCGCATAAAGATGCCGTGTATGCCGTTCCAGGCGATCAGATTGCGCGCTCCGACCTCGGTGCCGCCAATGGTACCACTCGGGCTAGCGACGTTAATCCCATGCTCGCCATTGCCGAGGGCCGCCAGGCCGGTCGCGTCGGTGCCGATGAGATTGCCCTGGATCAGGGTGCCAGTGATTGACATATTGACCTCGAATTCAATGCCGTCAATCGTGTTGCCGGAGATCAGGTTGCCGTCGCCCGGCGTCGTGCCCCCGATCGTATTGCCGACCGACGTGCCAACGATTCGAATGCCGATTACGTTAGCGAGCGCACTGGTGCCGTCCACGTCGGTACCGATGTAGTTGCCGACGATCGTATTGCCTCCCGACCCACTGATCCGGACTCCGGCCTCCGGCGCACTATGGATCACCAGCGCCTTCACCGTCGAGCCGTCCGAGCCGCCGGCCAGCTCAATCGCTGAGCCGCTGAATAGACCGCCGGCCGCCAGCTCGACGACCGGACTGCCAGCAAAGTCCGGATGGCTGGTGCCATCAATGAAGACCGCGTCGGTCACCCGCAGCGGTAAGCCGAGAAAGATTGGTGTCACCACCGGACTAGTGAAGAGAATGGTGTCGAGCCCAGCGCTGGCGTTGGCCTCTTCGATCGCCGCGCGCAGGGTACAGGTCTCGAGCACCGTGGCGCAACTGCCATCACCGACGACGAAGTCTCCTTCGTCGCCCGAAGAGTTGACGGCGAACATCAGACCTCCCGCGGCACGCTGTTGACTCGCGTGGGCAAGGATTCGACGCTGCACCATTTCCGGGGAATCCGCAAAAGCTTGCGAATCGCGCGACAGCCGCTGGACACGAGCCGCGGGTACCGGATCATTGAACGACTGCCAGGACAAACGCCGCTCGCGGCCGTGAATGAGCAGTACCTCCTCTCCCAGGATCACCGCGACGTCGCGATAGGGATCCTCATCGAAGCGTCCGAGGATCACCGCATCCGCGGCCGCCGGCAGGGCAAAGCGTTCGGACTCAGCGGAAAAAGCGCCGGCTGGCGATTCGAAGATCAGGAGCTCAGGTCCGCCCGGACCATCGATTGCCACCGCCAGATCCTTGAATCCGTCGCGACGATTGACCTCCCCGGTGGCCCAAGCGGTCACCCAACCCGATAAGGGGCGCCGTTGGGAGCGCAGGAACCCGCCCTCCGAATCGCCGGGTTCTAGGATCAATTCCTGGCCATCGAAGGTTGCGCTCAGTCGGTCGGTGCGACCATCGCCGTCAAAATCCCCGGCGACCGAGCTGTCGACGTTTGCAGGGGTCGCAGGAATCATCTCTTCCGCTGAGGCAACCCTGGCCAGTTGAGGGTGGAAGTAGATCATGAGCCACACGAAAGTTGCTATCGATCGGGCAAAGCGCGAAAAACACGGTCGCGAAACACACGGTGTCATTGGGGGTCTCCCGGATCGTCGGAGTGGAAGGATCTCGTTGCTTCGATGGATGAGATCCGCTGACGCCGGCAGCGTTACCTCCTTTATCGATGAAAGTGCATAATCGGAGTTATTCGACTCGAGCGGGCCACAGATACGATCGGTTGACCGCCCTCGAGATTCCGTAGTACTAATGCCGAATGATCGGGAGACGCCGGCGCGATATGGACCCGGGTAGCCCAGATCAAGAGTTGATCGATCGGCTCCTGGCCGGCGACACCGAAGCGGAAGAGGAATTTCTGAGTCGCTTTCGCGGGCTCGCGATCGGGCTGGCCCGGGGTCGTTTCGGCCTCGACCCTCTGGTCGCCAACGAGGTCTGGCAGGAGGTGGTGCTCAAGCTCTGGGCCGACGACCACAAAGCCCTACGAGCCTGGCGCGGTGAAGGGCGCTTCAGCACCTATCTGACGGTGATCGTCGTTCACGTCTGCCTCCGCCTTGAGGCGAAGCGAACGCGTCAGGCCACCGCCCACGAGCCCCTGGAGGACGCGACCGAGGTCGCGGACGACGCCCCAGGGCCGAGTGCTCAGGCGGCGATCCAGGAACGGCAGCGCGTGCTCGACGCGGCAATCGGCGAACTCTCCCCCCGCGATCGCCTGCTCCTGAACCTGCAATTCACCGACGGTCATTCGCCGACCGAAATCGCTCGCCTACTCGGTCAGTCCGCGGGAGCGATTCGCAAAGCTCTCTTCGACGCTCGAAAACGACTGCGCCGCCGACTGCTCGCTTCCCATCCCGATTTCTTCTCCGATTCGATCGGTAACGATGCTCCCCCTCGCCGATCTCATTCCTCAGGAGATAGCGAATGAACCGCCAAGATCACGATGCGATCGACCGGCTGCTGTCCGAGGAGCTGACCCAAATTCTGGCGCCAACGCGGGCGCAAGCCGTGCCGGAGGCATCGCTGCACAACCCACATCCGGAGCCCCAAGAGCTGGCTCTCTACCTTGATGGCAGCCTCTCGAAAACCGCCCGGCAAAGCCTGGAGGAGCACTTCGCCGACTGTGTGGGGTGCCGACGGATCGCCATGGCGTCTCGCCTTGCCCTTGACGACGAACACGCCACCCAAGGCCGGGAGGCCACCGATGCCGCCTGGTGGAAGTCCTGGCCGGCGTTCGCCCTGGCGGCCTCCTCGCTCATCGCCATCCTCAGTCTTTTCCCGTTCCGGCAGCAGGCGCCGTCCCACGTCACGCGCCTGGCCGAGATCGGCGTGCCGCGGGCAGCGATCGAAGCCGCCGGCCCCGAAATCGCAAACCGGGCGGTCCGTGCCCTGGCCGGTCAGTGGCCGCGACCTGACGGCTTCGGGTCGTTTCTCGACGGCGGCCGGTCGGTAATGCGTGGCGCCAGCGATGCTGTGGCCCCCTTACCACTCGCGCCCCGCTGGTCGGTCCTCGACACGGAACGGCCGAGCTTTCACTGGCGGCTCGATCCCGACGCCGATGAGATCGAAATCCTGGTGGTCGACGAAAGCGAATCGCTGCTGGCCGCGTTCTCGGTGCCTACCATCCCCTTGCCCTCCGGTGAGAGGTCCGCGCGCTACCCGGCCGACGCTCCATCGATTGCGCCAGGTCAAGCCTATGCTTGGAAAGTCAACGCGCGGATTCAGGGCGAGTGGGTCGCCTCGCCCTACGTGCCCTTCCGCAGAGCTTCGGCTGAAGAGCAAAGGCAGCATCAGGCAGAGTTGGCTCGCACGGTGGCGAGTCCGCTACTGCGCGCCATAGTCCTCGCCTCCTCCGGGCGCTACCGCTCGGCACTCGAAGTGCTGAAAGACGTCGCCGAGCCAGAGCGCTCGGACCTGATCGATTCCATTCTGGGCCTCCAGGACTTCTCAGCCCCAGAACGCGAAAGCGAAAGCAAACATTGGACGACCATCGCGCCGCCATGAGCGTACGACCCCACTTCTCGACCGCGTGCCAAAGTCTCGCGCTGCTGGCGATCGCTATCGCCTGGGCGTCCTGTCGTCCGTCGACGGAATCTTCGACCATATCCAAAGACATCGCCGCCGTCGCCGAGCCCGAGGCGCTGGTCGAGGCGGCCTGGTCCAGCTTCGGTGCCGGTGACTCGACTCGAGCCCTCGACGGTCTGGAGCAAGCGGTAGCACTGTACGCCGCTGCCGGTGACGTCGGGGCGGAGCTCGAGACCCGAATCCGGGCGGCGGTGGTGATCCGCGAAGCCGGAGCGCCCGAGCGCGCGATCGAACGCCTCCGGCAAATCCTCGAACGTCTGGCGAATCTGGACTTGCCGGAGATCGAAGGATCAGCTCAGGTTCAACTCGGTCGCGCCCAGACCCTCGCCGGCGACTTCACCGCCGCGCATCTCGCTCTCGACGTGGCTTTGTGGATCAATGACACCAATCGATCGGAATCCGGGCTGGCACAGGTGCGGAGCGCTCGTGCTTATCTGCTGATGGCAGAGGGTCGGTTGCCGGAAGCGATCTCCGTCGCCGAGGAGGCGGCCGAAGGCGCCATGCGGACAGGGCTCGACGACGAAGCGCTGCGCGCCAATGCGGTCGTCGCCTACGCCTTGCAACAAACCGGCCACGACGAGGAAGCACGCGAGCTCTATCTCGCGCTGCGTCAGGAGTCCTGGCGTCAGAACAATCAGCGAATGCTGCAGTTCGTCTACTGCAACCTGGCCGAGATCGAATGGCGTCAAGGTAACGCTCGTCCCGCCGAGGAGGAGTTACGGGCAACCCTAAGAGGTCTCGAGGCTGTACGCGCCGTCAGCCCGGCGACGCCCGAAGAGCGCGCCGCGTTCCTCGGCCGTCAAGTGGCCGCCTACGATCGATTGATCCGACTCCTGGCTGACACCTATCGGGGCGACGAAGGGTTTGCCGTCGCGGAACGTTTTCACGCCCTTTCGCTGCTCGAAGGCCTCAGGGAACGGGATCTCGATTCGGCGGCTGCGGGCTTGCCCGAGATTCGCGGTCAGGAACGTCGGCTGCTAGCCAAACTCGGCGCCACCCGTCTGGCCCTCGAAGATCCCCACCCAGAACCCGCGCGTCACCAGCAACGCGCGACTCTGCAGCGGCTCGAGGCGGAGCTCGCGACACTGCGTCTCGAGCTGAGAACGCAGAACCCACGTTATGCCGAGCTAGTGGCGCCGGAACCTCCTGACGCCGCAGAGGTGCAAGCCGGGCTCGAGACGGGTGAGATGCTTCTCGCTTACTGGGTTTCCGAGCAACGACTACTGATCTGGGCCTTGACGCAGGACCGGGCTCACTTCGCTGAGATTCCCCTGTCTAGGCAGCGACTAAAGTCGACCCTCGCGCGCTACCTCCGGCCGCTGCGCTCACCGGCGAGCGCCGAAGACGCGGTCCTCAAAGGCGAAGAAGTCGAGCACATCGCCGCCGGGCGCGATCTCTATGACTGGTTGATCGCCCCCATTCGGGCGGTGGCGGAGGCCGAATCTCTGATCATCATTCCCGACGACCTGCTCCATCATCTGCCGTTCGAGTCGCTGATCGAATCCTGCCAGCCCCAACCGGCCGGTGAGGCTCCGATGCTTCACGCTGCCTATCGAGATTGTCAGTTTCTCGGCCTCGACAAAGCGATCACCTACAACCCCTCGGCTGGAGTTTTCCTCGAGCTGAGGCGACGCGCGGAGTCAGCGCGGGCTTCCCCATCGGTTCTGGCCATGGCACCGGTTTTCTCGGAGGACACCCTGAATCCCGCGGCCGCAACTTTCATCACCCGCGGCGCCCTGCCGAGACTGCCGCTTCAATATGCCGCTGAGGAGGTTCGGCGAGTGGCGGAGATCTTTCCCGAAGGCGCGGGTGAAGTGGGTCGAAGGGCCACAGAAGCTCGACTCAAGGCCGAAGCACAACGCCACTCCCATCTACACCTGGCGACCCACGGCCTGGTGGACGACGCTTTGCCGATGGTCTCCGGGCTACTGCTCGAGCCGGGGGATGGCGAAGATGGCCTGCTGCAAGCCCACGAAGTGCTCGGCCTTCAGCTACAGTCGAAGCTGGTGACCCTCTCCGCCTGCCGGAGCGGCCGGGGCAAGCTCAGCCGCGGCGAAGGAATCGTCGGCCTGGCCCGTGCTTTCCTCTACGCCGGCGCCTCTTCCGTCCTGGTCTCCCAGTGGGACGTCGACGACCGCTCGACTCCGGATCTGATGACCGACTTCTATCGTCGATTGACCGCCGGCATGACGCGAGCCGAAGCTTTGCGGGCCGCCCGCGCCGATCTCTTCCAGGAGGAGGGTGAGACTCGAATCGCGTTTCGCCGGCGGCCGGTGGCCTACGCGCATCCCCGTTATTGGTCGGCTTTTGTGCTGATCGGAGCTCCCTAAGATGGGTACCGGATTCGCAGTCAGCGAGGCGAGATGGTTCAGATCGAGCGACCCGCGATCGACCGTAAGGAGGCTTGTTCCCCGTCGACGGTAAATGCTTGCTGATATTCCATCGGTCGGAGATGATGGATCGCCAGATACGGCACGATCTTCGGATCGCGTTCGAAGTGCGATACCTGGACATACTCTCCCACCGGGAGTTGGATTTCCTTGGTTTTGCCAGCGGCCACCGCCACCTTGGTCGTCTCGAAGCCGACCAGTTGCACGGTCATCGGCAGCCTGGTTCTGTTTTCAATCTTCAGGATCGCCGTATCTTGATAGTCCGAGTACCTCGTCCCGATCAACGGCGCCTGTCCACGCGCATAGTGAGTGACTGAAAAGCCGAAGAACTTCTGGTTGAAGCCTGCTTGAATGTAGCGAATCTGGGTCTGCAAACTGCCGGTCAAACCCGGCTCGGCCAGGGTCTCGAACAAGAAACGATAGATCGACGGCACGTCCAGTGAGCGTTCGAGCCTGGCAGTCCGGTGCCGAATGGCATCCACTACCAAGATCTCGATCTCGTGACGCACCGGCAGCTCGAGCTCGGGATCGGAAAGCTTGGTCAGACGTCTCAAGGCGGACATAGGATCGCCGGTTCGGACCAGTTCACGAACATTCTCGAGCTCGCATCGATTCTTGAGCTTGGCGATCTGAGCCAGGATGTTCGGATGCTGGCTATAAAGCCCGATCATGTCCTCGAGACTCTCGCGTGCCGCTTCGAAGCGGCCTTCGTCGATCAATTGCTCGGTCCGTTCCGTATGGAGCGTCGGCACGCGCTGTGCCACCGCGTTCGCTTGCCCTTCAAGGCCGGTCTCGGGCTCTTCTAAAACCGTATTGATCAAATGAGCCGCAAGGAAAAAATCTTGGTTCGGCAGGGCTTCTTGGAGCAATGCCTCGAGGGCCGCTCGCTCGCGCCCGAAGTCCACTTTGCGCGGGTCGGCAAAGGTGTAGGGCACGTTGCTCGCCCGGATGCAACGGCGGAGCGTGTGGGATGGCGAAGCTTCTTCCGCAGGAGAATGACATGCCCTGACCGCGTGTAGATCAGAGGCGATCCACCAACCGATATGGATCATCAGAAGCATCCCCGAGATGACCATCAATACCTTCATGGTTCGCAGACCTCATCGCGAAGTGGACGCGGCGAATAAGTTAGCAAGATTGGGATTGGCTCTGAGATCCAGGAAACTTCCGAGACCAGAAATGACACCATCGACTTGGGAATAGGGTGTGATAAAGATGCTGTCCTGACGTTCGAACCCATTGTCTCGAGCGAGGTCGATGAGTGCATCTTCGTCTCCTTTATCATCGGAGATGCCCAGGATCAGGATCCGGTATTCCGCTTTCGATGGCAAAGCGCCTCCGCGTTTGCCCTGCGCGCCATCGAGAATGCCGTCGGTGATCAGGACAATCAGATAACGAAAGCTCTCGACGCGAGCGAGCTTTGAATCGTTGATCATTCGTTGATTCATGTACTCGAGCAGGGTACCAAGATTACTACTATGCTTTTTTCCCGGAGCCTGTTCGAGGCTCGCGATATGCGCGTCGATCTCCAACACGGTCTCCCTGAGCTTGCTGCGCCGTTTCGCAACCTCGAAGGTGATAGGTTCGACTTCGCTCGGAAATGGCAGAACGATGACCGTGTCTTCTGCCTGCAGAAGAGGCAACACGGCTCGGCGCAGGAACTTCGAATAGTTTTCGAACTGACGCTCCGGAACACTGCGCGACAAGTCGATCCCAAGCAACCACACACTGTTCTTGGACGGCAGCGCTGGCTCAATCCATTGCGCTTGTGCGCACGATCCGGAGGTGGTAGGAAAAACCAGCAGCCACAAACAGATGAGCCAGAAGAAAGGGTTTCTAAATTCAGGCATGATTCGCTCCTATTTTTCTGCCCGCGGTCGCTTGGATCCATCGGGCGGGAATCCTGAGTAAAAGAGCAGTCCATCGATCGATCGATCGCAGTGGATCGAAGATGCCTTCGTCGACCCGGGCTCCGATTCTGATCCAGAGCGAAGGGCGTTGCTTCTTGACCGGCTGGATCACGGGCGTGGCGGATCGCGGTCGCGGAGACTTGGCGGCTTGTCGGATCCGCCAAGAGTGGTTCACCTTTCTGGCCAAGAAACGGAAGGGCGCGACCAGGTACCAGAAAACGGTGAGTATCGCCGGCACCGCGACGCCGTGAATCAGCCAGATGCCGGTCATCAATTCGACGACGTAGGCGATGTGCGCCAGCGATCCCGCGAAGAGAGCGTGAATGAAAGGGTCTTCGTATCCAACGGCGATGGCCTGATGCCAGCCTCGATAGCCGGAAACGCCGACCTCGAAAAAGTAAAGCGTCAGCAATCCGGCGGTCAGCAGGAACCAACGGCTCGGAGACTTGGTGCGGTGGCTCTCCGCCCAATATCCGGCGATCAGCAACAACGCGACCGAGCACAGCAGACCGAGGACGTGGAAATCGGTCAGCTCGAACGGTTGTCCCATGACGTTCAGGCGCCCCAGGGGTAGGCCAGCCCGGTCCAGCAAGAGCTCGAAGGTCTCTCCCAGGATCATGGCGTTGAGGCCCAGAAAGATGACCGCTACCGGTGAGCTCAAGAATCCGAGAATGCCGCGCGGGCTGAACAACTCGCTGAGATAGTGGCCACCGCGTTCCTCCTCCGGAATGTCGGGCAACGTCACAGCGGGCGTCGGAGCTGAAGCTTCGGCCGGTTTGGCGGTTTCGGCCGGTTTGGCGGTTTCGGCCGTCTCGGCGGTTTCGGCCGTCTCGGCCGCCTCGGCGGTTTCGGCCGTCTCGGCGGTTTCGGCCGTCTCGGCGGTTTCGGCCGTCTCGGCGGTTTCGGCCGTCTCGGCGGTTTCGGCCGTCTCGACGGATTCAGGCGTTTGCGGCGTCGGCACAACCGCCGGTTCGGTCGAGGCGGCGGCAAGCTGGTGTTCCAAATCGCGCGCTTCTTGGCGACAGCGGCGGGTCACCGTCGCGATCAGATTGAGCATCACTGAAAAAGCAAAGAAGGCGGCAAGGAGGTGAGTCAATTGCATGCGTGGGCTCCTTCAAGTCGCGAGACAGCTTAGGGATTACGGTCACGGGCCCGATTCAACGCCGGTGCGGTGCGCAGCGTCTTGCGCTCGAGATGCCAGCTCCGTGGCACCGCCCCTTTTTCGACGGCTCGCAGCGTCACCCCGATCTGGGCCAGGAGCTGTGATAATCCCTGGCGGCCCTCCGGTCCTCGGTTGCGCACCCCTTCGTATTCGAAGATTGCGGCCGGCTGGGAGATGCGCTCGCGGGTGCTGAGCAGAAAGAACGTCTCGATCCCGAACGGCTCGACCGCTCTGAAGATCGAATCGACGCCGAGATCGATCGCTTTCGGAGGCGACTGACCGAACCGTGCTCGCGGCCCTGGGTAGAGGTTCTCGAGGTTCAGAAAACGCGGTGGAAAGATCAACACGCTGCGCCCCAAACTGTCGATCGAAAAAACATAGAGGAAGCGATCCTCAATCGGACTCGAGGATTCATCGGCTCTTTGCAGGCGAACGAAATACTTCGTTCCACGGCGCAACGGACCGTCGTCGACGGCCTTGCCGTCGCCGTCAGTGATCTGCAGGCGGTAAGGAAACGCGGCGCTCCGTGGCGGTGACTCGAGAGTCAGCCAAGCTTGAATCTTGGCGAGCCGAAGTACGGTTTGCTCGAGAGCGAAGGCGACTTCGGCAACATCGAAAGCGGCAGGCACGGGATGCCAACGGGTGCGCGCCGGCATCCCTTGCAGGACATCGTCCGCCAAGGTACCTGAACGAATCCAGGCATATTCGATTCCGTCTCCGGTCCAGCGGCCCGTCAGAATATAGAGGGCCTCCGCCGTCGAGGTCGGCGCCACCACGTTGTGGTCGGTCTCCGGCCCCAGTTCCAGGCCGTCGATGAGGTCGGTAGGAGCCGGCAACTGAACGAAAAGGCCCGCACCTGGAGGTAGATGGTCGGCGACGGCACGAGCGCTGGGGCGAGCGCCGACCGAGAGGGTCGACCGGCCGGCCGCGACCAGCTCGAAATCAGCACCGTTCCAGCGTAGGACATGGGTCGGTGAAGCCTCGGTCGGATCTCCAATCCACCGGATGCCCTCCTGGCGAGCGATGGCCGCCAGATCGCGAGCGAGCCGTCGGGCCACCTCGAGTCGCGGAGCTCGCGGCATGGCAACTGCCAGCCGACGGCTGGGCGGAGCCACCCAGTTCACCACCTCGAAGAGCTCGCCAAAATCGACCACAGCTCCTGGCGGCTCGACCGTCGCCAGGCTGCGCCCCAGCCCCTCAAGACGTGTCACCCGCAAGCTGGCACTCTCCGAGATGTCCGACGAACGTCGTAGGACGCTGCCGACCTCCAACCCGTTGACCCAACCGCCGCGGATCATGACTCGACCGCCTGGACGAGGTTCCACAGCCAGCGTGGTCGCGTCGCCACGATGATCGCTGCGTTCGCCGAACAGTGGCGCCAGAACCCGTTCCGGCAACCCTTCCAAGTTCGGCCGTTGAAATCGACCCGTCGCGCCAAGCCAGGCTTCCGCCCGCCTATAAGTGTCGTGTGCCGACTCCTGGGTAGCCGACGAACGAAGGGCCCGCAAGAGAGCCAGGGTGAAAGCCCCGTGAGCTCTCCCTCGCTCGTCGCGGGTCTCGTAGGCAGGCTCGGCATCCTGGGCAGCGGTCAACACGACGGCTCCGCGGGAGACCGGACGCGGACCGACTGGCCCGTTCTCGACATCCTGGCGAGAGTCCGGCCGGAGACCGCGGGTCGACTGGGTTGAGGGCAGACCCCGAGTCGAAGAACCGGAATGGCAACTGTCGACGATCGCGACCAGTTTCGCGCCCTGATCGAGGATATGGTTCAATCTCTCGCGGAGCTCCTTGTCGCGAATGTCTCGGGCTCCCCGCGCCGAGTCCGCCGGCACCAGGGTCTCGTCGCGTCCGTCCGGCTCCGACGACCGGGGGTTCTCGAAATAAGAGCCGTGACCGGAGTAATGAAAAACCACCAGGTCACCGCGCTCGGCCTGCTCGGCGAGCTCCCGAAGACCGCCGAGAATGGCATCGCGCCTGGCATCCTGGTCGGTGAGGAGTCGGACGTCGTCGGGCTTGAACCCATAGCGCCCGACGAGCATGTCACGCATCGCTTCGACGTCATTGACCGCGCCGGCGAGTTTTCTCCAGCCGCGATCACGGGTTGCCCCCTGTCCCGCGGCCTCGGCCGGGATGGAGTAATCGTTGATGCCCACCAACAAGGCGATCCGCTTGAGCGCTTCGGTCGACCGATCCGATCGCACGGGCGCCGGCACGCTGGACACACTCGGTTCGGAGCCGTCGTGACAAGCGCCCCAAAGCATCATCGCGAGGAGCAGGTATCGTCTCCGACTCCGGGAGACGTCAACTCTCCAACTCACGACGTCAGCTCTCTTTTTCAAGCAGGAGGGAACCGGCGTACTCCGGCCCGCTATCGAGCTGGTCATGGTCGGGAGCCACCATCCGATAGGAGCCTCGAACGACTTCATCTTCGAATTGATCGAGCTGATAGTGCTCGACGCGATTGCCATCGCCGGGCACCTGGAAATGGATCGAGCCTTCACCGATCTCGGCTGCGGTGATGGCGATCCTGTCAAAGCTCGATTCCCCGAACGGGCCTGCGGTCGCCAAGGACTCGTCGTTCTGAGGCTGATACTCCCAAACCTCGAAGCCGTCGTCGGCCACAGAAATCTTCCAATAGACGAGTCCCACGGTCTTTGCCAGGGTGCTTTCAGGAGCCAGCGGACTCAGATCCATAACCCGCACCCGCCACAGTCCCGAAGGATCGACGGTCAACCGCGAGGAGTCGAATCGTGGCGGGGTCGGCGGCGGCGCCATATCCGCGGTATTAATAGCGGGATTTTCTCCCCAGCAGGCGAGGGTAAAGCCAACCCAGAAGAGCGACACCGACAACACAATGCGACGAGTTGCTTTCAACATCTTGAACCTCCTGAACCCGCCAGACGCCTGGCTCCGCACGGTGATGAGAATCGGCGTCATGGCCTCGACATCTGACAAAGACACCGTTCGGATCAGAAGGTGACAGGCCGATAAATGTTTTGTTCGTCGCCACAATCTTTGCCGTCCGGTGTCTGTAGACAGAGGTGTCACCGCCACCTTCAACGTCCGACTTTGCAGGAGATCGTCATGAGCATCACAATCCGTCAACTGTTACCGGCCGTCTTGCTCAGTGGTCTCGTCTGGAGCCTCGCGGCCCAGACCAGGGACCTGACCCTCGGGACGACGGCCTTTGTCACGGAGGCACCTCCGAGCCCGGTCTTGCAAAAAAACATCGATCCCGAACTCGCAGACATTGATCAAATGGTCGGTGGCGTCGCTTTCACTGCGACAGCTAAGCCGGGGATCGGTTTAGGTCAAGAAAAACTGGCACTCTTTTATAATCCTTCGAAACCAGACGGGGAACGATTGGTAATCCAAGTCGGAGAGCGGTTGATCAGAGGCGATTTGCCGGACTGGCTCCTGATCCCGATCGCTCACTTTGCAGACAGCGAGTTCAACGCCTGCATTTCGCTGGTTACCTCCGAAGAAGAAAACAACTACGGCATCACCTATCACTCCGCATTTCTGGATACCCTGCTTGGGCTGCGCTTGCTGCATGCTGACATCCTGCTGATGAAGATGGGCGAGTACTGGGATCTGCCGAGATTTGGCGGTCGACCCGTCGTCGGCCTGGGAGAGCTCCCACCGGACGAGGGGCAGAAGCAACGCGCTCTGCAAGCAGCGCGCGAGCTCGATCGTGTTCTGGCGCTTGCGATCTACGATTCCTGGCTTCTGACGGACAATGGCGAGGAGGTGATCTTCACCGTCGACGGGAACGGCAGTTTAAAGCTGACGGGGGATCCCTATTTTTTCTTTTGGAAAGCCGACTATGCGGACTACCATAAGACCACCCATCACTTTGAGACCTGGGCAGAATCTTTGAAGGATGAAAACCGCAAGTATGCCGAGCACATCGACCGTTCAAATGACCGACTTCGAGAGCTCTCAGAAGAACGTAGTCGGGCGATTTCCGACTTTCACCACGCCCATTCGCAGATTCGCCAGGGGCTTTCAGATTCGGAATCCGTGGCTAATCAACTCGACGACCTGAGAGAACACGCGGAAGCGCTGGGACAAATGCTTGACGTGCGTGAGGCCCGAGGCAGTTTCTTCAGCGCCAAATCTACCAAGCTGGTCGCCTGGCATGATCAATTGGTTCTGGCCGGTAATCAACTGCGGCCCGAAGTCATCGGAGTCGAGGACCTCAACGCCGCCATGCGCGAGCGACGAGATCATCTCGAGGCCTTCAATCCTGTGGTCTACCACGCAGCGCGGCAGGTGATGCGGTTTGCGGCTTTCTTTCGCTACGTCAAGCGGACCTATGGCGAGGAGTGGAGCCAGTTCCTTCTGCAAGTCGAAGATCACGAGCCCAGTCCGGCGATCGGGACTCCGGTCCAGATGTCGAAACCGGTGCGGCTCCGCGCCGAATGATCGAAAGCGTCGGACTGAGATCCGACGACGCCGGGCGCCTTATGAACCGGGGCCACTGACCGTCAACGCCAAAGGAAAATCCGGGATGGTTTTGGGAATGGCTAGCGCCGGGGTTTGATAACCGTTGGTGAGCTCTCGGACTCGGTTGGAAATGAACAGTCCCAGTTCCTGAACGTAGATCGCGCCGTCTCCGTTGGCATCTGCTGCCCCACGCAGACCTTCGATGGCCGCCTCGGTAAACGCACCATTTTTCAATGCGGCCACTTCCCGAGCCAGCCCAGCGCCTGTTGTCGCCGAGAAAACGACGATGCCGCTGTCGGCGTCTCGCAGATCGTTGATAAAGCGGTCGATACTGCCACCTGTGCCTGCTACGACTCCTCGGTAGACGCTGCCAGCATGACATGTGTCGAGGAAGACCACGGCTTTGCTGCGCAATTGCTCAAGAAAGAACTTCAGATCGTATTCGGTCAGGGAGCTTTGCATCGGAGCAGCTTGAGTCGCTCCATGCAGCAAGAATCTGTAGCTACGGCCTTCGGAGCCAACAATTCCATGACCCGCCAGAAAGAGCACCGCCACGTCATCTCTCCGGGCTTCTTTATACAGCCAATCCAATTCCTCAAACACTCGCTGCTGAATCGCTCCCTCGTTGACCAGGGTTTTGATGTGGACCTTTTCATACAGGGATCCCTTCTCTTGCACCTTCCAAGTCGTGGCGATGTCGATGGCGTCATCATCGGCGAAGTTCAGCTTGGTCCATTCCTTGGAATAGCTGCTGATTCCCACCGCGAGAAGGAATAACCTTATCGGCGCTCGGCGAGTCTCGCCCAGCCATCGCAGCTTCACCGCGTCCGGCGGTCCTACTGAATTCTCGGTTTCCGCCAGCACCTGGAGAGCGCAGTCGCGCTTCGGGATCGGAACGCGAAATTGAACCTTGCCGAGCTCGAAAATCTTAGGAGGCCGCCCTTCAGCACCCCAAGCGATATCCGCAGGTCGGCCGTCGATCAGGGTGCGGACCGTGGTCACCGGCTTGCCGGACGGCGACTTGAGATCGATTTCGACGACGGCCTCGGAGCGATCACCGATCGTCTCACGCACTGCCGATAAAAAAGTCACGATCGGTGGCTGCAGATCGTGGAACACCCTTCGCCAGTCGGCTGCCGGAGGCGTCGACACTACGCTCGCCGAAGCGTGCGGCTCGTCGCGAGCTATGAACAGCCCGTCGATCACCGCTGGACGATGCAAGGCATTCCGAAACGCCTGCACCGGGAAGAGGTCTGCCGCCTGATCGCTGCCGCGATTCAGATGCCAGCTGATCAGCTCTTCCCCATCGATCGAAGCGTCGTAATATCCATCCGGGGTCCACAACACCCACCGCCGATCGAGGGCATGGGGAAAGAAGGCCAGAACTTCTTGGCCGTCGGACGCTCGATACCAGCGTAGGGTGCCGTCGGAGAGAGCCGCCAAGATCAGATCGCCGTTGCCTGAAAAGTTGACCGCCCAAGCGGCGTTTGGGATCGTCGTGCGCCAGCGCTCGGTACCCTCTGGTTCCAGGAGCCGCAGATACCAATCGGTCCCGATCAACACGGCATCGCCGCCGGGATGGACGGCGATCGCGCGGGAGATTTCGTTGGGCTCGAGTGACACACGACGATCGTTGATCTGCGGATCTGTGCTGTTTTGCCAATGCATAACGGCAAGACCGTTGGCGGAGGTCCTTGGTGGATGCAGGGGCTCCTGGCTGGCGCTGACGTAGCGACGCTCGGCGAGCGAGAAGATGACGGGTTGCCGCGAGTAGAGGCCATGCAGAAACCGGATCGTCTTGCCGGATGGATCGGTGTAGAGCTCGGCGAGAAGTCGACGGGCGTCGATCGTCTCGGGAGGGCGGTTCAAGATCACGCGCCCCTCGGCGTCGAGGCGTCTCCACGCTGGGTCCTGGGCGCTGAAAACCAGACCGCCGTCGGGCAGTGCCTGCAGACCCGTTACGGTATCCCATGACCCTCCCCAATCCCTTGCGGGCCCACGGCCAGCCGCCGACCAGTGACGGATCAGATGACGGCCCCGGTGCCGCTCGAAACCCGCCGCGTACAGAATCTGTCCGTCCCGTGACCAAGCGACTTGACTCAGGGCTTGGCGCCGACGGGGCTGCTCGGCTTCGTAAAGCAGCAGTAGGTCACGACCGTTGAGGACGTCGACGTACGGCGTCCGGTGATAACCGACGGCGACCCGCTGGCCGTCCGGCGAGAACGCCACCCCCAGAGGCTCCTTGCCCCCCGGTGCCAAGACTCGCGACACGATCCGGAACTGCTCGTCATAGAGCCGAAGGTAGCCGTCGAGGCTGCTCGCCACCAGGCGACCACGGGAGTCGAAATCCAGGCCGTAGCTGTCGCCACCATAGGCTGGGTCCTGGGCAATTGGCTGACCGCTACCGACGTCAAACACGCGAATGCCCTGTTGGCCGCCGAGGGCAGCGGCCAGCCGTCGCCCCCGAGGGTCGAAAGCCAGCTTGAAGACGACTCCCGGTAGATCCACGATCCGCCGACGTAGTCGGCCGTTCGCACGATCGAAGAGGTAAATGCTGACGCTCTGATCCCACTGGTAACCGGTCCAACCCGCGGCAGCGACTCGAGTCGCGTCCGGTGAGATGGCCACCGCGTGGATCCGCCCCTCCTCGCCAGTCCCGATCGGCGGATAGAGTCGCCGCTCGAGCTCGCCGGTCGCCAGGTCCCACACCCCGACAAATTTGTCCAGCGAGCCGGTGACCAGGAAACGACCGGCGGGATCGACGTCGATCTGGACGATCGGCGCGATATGCATGTCTGTCGTGATGCGCAGGATCGGCGCATCGGGTACCGCCGCGGGCGAGCGCCCGGCAGCAGGTGCTCCGATCGTCAGGCAGGCACAGATTGCCCATTGTAGGCGCCCGACGCCGACATGGGCTCGAAGCCAGCGAGCACTCAGGAGGTCGAACACAGAGAAGAGGAAGCTCACTCCTCCATGGACACCCTGCGTCAGATTTTGTGACGGGACTTGCGTCGTGCTCGCTACCGCTCGACCACGACGTGATAGGTCGCGAGCGTTTGGTCGCCAATGCCAGCAAGGCGCAACTCGTACTCGCCGCCAGGCAGAAAGTCCCGAGGCAGCTCGACGGTGATCCTGTCGCTCGCAGTGTTTCGTAGCTCCTGACTCCAAATCACTCGGGCGTCATCAGCCGCCAGGTCTCGAATCTCCAGTCGGCGGACGTCGCGCTCCTCGAGTCCGAAGAGGGTCATCGTCAGATGCATGCCGTTTTCGTCCGGCCGAATCCGTGCGGCCGAGCTGTCCCCGGGACCCATGCGCGGCGCGTCCGGCTTCAGCACGAAAGCGGCGATATGAGGCCGGGGTCCTTCGAGCTGAGCCACTCTGCGATGAAGAAGCCACGACCAGCCGGCGACGCTGACGAAGGCCACCGAGGCCGCCAGTGACCAGATCTTTAGCACGCGTTCGGTTTTCCGGTGACCTGCTGAGATGCGAGAGGTGATCGCTTGCCAGGCGGAAGCATACTCCTCTTGGGACAGCTCTTCGGTTCGCTCCGGCACCGCACGCTCGGGCTTGGCCACCAGCTCGAGATAGCGAGCCGTCACCGCCGGATCGCAAGCCATTCGATCGCGGATCGATTCGATCTTTTCGTCCTTGAGGGTGCCCCGATGATAAGCCAGGAGATCCGCGTCGGTGGGACACGCTCCCGAGCTTCGGCGGGATCTCTCCAGCAGATTCTGAAAGGCTCCATCGAGGTCGAGAGGATCATTCATGATCTTGCTCCTTGGCCTCCAGCCATTGCCTGCCCGCGGGATCGACCTTCTTCTTCAACTCTTTCTTGGTCCGAGAGATCCGGGACTTGACCAAGTCCAGCGAAACCTGCTGAGCGGTCGCGATCTCATGATATTTCCAACCGCCGAGCCACATTTTGATGAAACGCTGGTTATCCGTCGGCAGCTCTAGGATCGCCTGCTCGAGCTGGCGCCAAGATTCGCTCCTGAGGGCGGTCTGTTCCGGTGACTCCTGCGCCCGCCGGCCCATCAACTCCAAGAGTTTTGGATCGGGCGTGATGTCGCGTGTGCTGGCGACCTCGTCTCCTGCCCGCTTGACTGCGGCTTGAGATCGGAGGTCGTTGCGCCGGACGTTACTGGCAATCGTGGCGAGCCAGCTCGATTCGGCCTGCCGCCGATAGCCCTTTCTGGACTTATAGACACGAAAAAAGGTTTCTTGTGCGAGATCCTCTGAATCTTCACGTGAATAACCCCATCGTCGGAACATGCCAAAGATCCACGGATAAAAGCGCGCGAAGAGATCCCTGAAGATAGGATCGAATTCGGGATCGTTCACACCATCTGACCTCGGCACGTCATCGATTATCGCATATCGGCCCTTGCGGACCGCCCCTCGCAGCGCCCTCAGGATTCCGAAATCCTGATCGACCCCTAGGAGATGTCGGCGAGCATATGGTTTACAGCGCGCTTTGGTAAGCTACCGGTACATTTTTCTAGCCAATCCGGATTGCTCGTGGGTCGATAGGCTCCTCGAAGTGGGGAGACTCCGGATCCTCTCGAGGTATTGTCGTATGGATAAGCGCCGAGCGCTCCGTGTCCTGATCCGTGGCATCACGCTGACGGCCTGCACGATCTCTTTGAGCTGCGAGAAGGCGGAGGTGTCCGGTTCCGACCTCGAGCCCTTGCGCGATGCGACTTTGGCAGAGCAGCGTTGGATCGAACCTCGACTCTTCGATGGCACGAGCTACAACCCCTGTACTCCTGTCGCTCAGCCGACGCGGTTCGCCGCCGAGGATCGGCTCCTGATCGAACCGGATTGCTCGCCCGACAACGCCTCCTGGCATGCCTTTCGCCACACTTTTCCGGCGGCAGTGTCTATTCCCGACGACATGAGTCGACCCGACCTGAACGAACAGCAACTGGCGAAGCACCATGCCTGGGCCGTCCTGGCCCTGACGCGAGGCCATGACGAGCGTCGTGGGCGCCGCAGCCGTCCGTCAGCGGCACGGAACGGAGTCGAGGCAGCGGTGCAGGTGCTGACAGCCCTACATGAGCGAAGCCCCGAAGACCTTCGCCTCTCGAATGATCTGGCAGCGGCTTATCTCGTCCGGGCTCAACGGACTGATCGACCCGAAGATCTCACGGCAGCTCTCGACGTGATCGAGCGAGATTGGCCGATGAGACAAGAATCGCCACCGGCCTTGTTTAACCGAGCGCTGATCCAGGAGACCTTAGGGCTTCGCCGAATTGCCGAACAGACGTGGCGCCTCTACCTCCGCCGCGATCCGAACTCACCCTGGGCGACAGAGGCTCGTCAGAGACTCGATCAGCCTGAGGTTACGATTCGCTCACAGAAGAGGCATCGCGCCGAGTTGGCGGCGACCCTCGGACGAAGCGATGCACGGGCCTTAGCGCAGTTGATCGATCTCTCGCGCGCCGTCACCCGTCGCGTCATCGAGGAGGAGATCTCGACTTGGGCGGCCGCGGCCGCGGCCGCGGACGGAGACGGTGCGGCAATGCATGATCACCTGACAGTCGCTCGCCGGGCTGCGAACTCCTTGGCTGCGCTCGGCGGCGAGCCTCTCTTGAGAGACGCCATCGAACGGATCGATCGCGCCTCACCCGAGGCACGCGCCCGACTGATCGCCGGGCATCGCCACTATGGCAAAGCTCGCCGCGACCTGGCCAAATTCAACGTTATCGATGCTTCTGCGGCTTTCGAAAGCGCTCGACGCGATCTCGAGGCGGCCGGCAGTCCGTTCCATCTAAGGGCCGAAATCGGCCTGATCATCTGCCACTACCACCGCGAGTCTTTCCACAAGGCTATCCGACTTATCGAGGAAATTCGGACGACGGCCGGCAACCGATACCCGACTCTTCATGCACGATCGGCGTGGATTCTCGGAACGATCTATGCCCAGATGCCGCGGCCGTTGCAAGCGCTCGACGCCTACGCCGAAGCGTTGGCCAAATTCGACGAAGTCGGAGAAAAAGAAAATGTGCTCAACGTCCACGCCAGGCTGGCTGACGCCTTCGCCAGCATGGGGGAAAAGTCGTTGGCCTGGCGCCATCGGTTTCGGACCTTGGCAGATCTTCGTCGACTGCGGAGCGATGGCAACAAGGCCTTTATTCTCTTCGAGACTTCCGCCGCGGCGATGGGGCTCGGCTGGCTCCATGCCGCCCTGGCGCTGCAGGACGAAGCGCTTCATTTCGCACGTTCGGAAGACGTCGACGTGCTGCTGGCTGAGATGTTACGTCACCATGCCGAGATCAGCCTTCGACTGAACCGCCCAGAGCAGGCGCAGCGGGACTTGCATGAGGCTCTCGCCCTCACCGACGCCTTCGCCGACGATACGGTCCGGCGAGCCGTCCAGGCGCGAATCTGGGAAGTCGAGGGCCAGATGCTGCAAGACCACGATCTTGCGGGCGCCGTCGACAGCTACTCCCGAGCTCTCGAGCAGCTTCCCAGGGGCGTCTTCGGTACTTATCGAGTCGAGCTGTTGCTGCGACGCGCCCGCATTTTGCAGGCGCAGGAGCAATCCACGGCCGCGAAACGAGATCTCTCGCAGGCCATCACCCTTCTGAACGCCGAATGGGCAGAGACTCTGGCGACTCGGCGCGAGCGCCGGGCCGACAATCTCGACCGGCTCTGGGGTCCGTACTTCGACCGCTGGCAATCAGCCTTCACGGAGATGGTGCTCTTGCTGGTCGACGAAGGGCAAGGTGCTCTCGCCTTGAAGTTCACCGAGATGGCTCGAGCACGGGATCTTCTCGATCGGGTCACAGACCGAGAAGACGAAGCGAACCCGTCCGAAAGGTCGCCGCTATCGATCGAGGACCTTCGTGCGGGCCTCACCGACGATCGAAATCTGATCGAATACGCCCTGACCCCGGACCGCCTCGTGATCTGGCGGATCCGACGCGGCAGCTCGGCCGATCCGATCGTAAAAACGGTCGCGCAAGATCACGTCGAGTCCTTGATCGACGATCTTCACCGGTACGCTTCAGGCGACCGAATCGTCCCTCTCGACCCTATCTTGCAAGAGCTTTATGCGATCCTGATCGAGCCGATCGCGGAGCATCTCACCCCAGGTCAACGGCTGGTCATCGTGCCTTCCGGTGCCCTCCACCGAGTGCCCTTCGCAGCCCTCAACAGCGCGAAAACGGGTCGCGATCTGATCGACGATCACCCCATCGAGATGTCTCCCAGTGCGACTTTTTATATTCACACCCTCGAGCGCTCGCGAGCCTTATCTGCCACTTTGCCCACTCGAGCGCTGGTCGTCGGAGACCCAGCCTTCGAGCAGAGTGGCATTCGCGATGGCCTCGAGCGCCTACCGGCGGTTTGGTCACAAACCCGTCAGATCGCGGATCTCTATCCCGATGCTGTTCTGATGCAAGGCGCCAAGGCGACGCAGGGCCGCTTCCTGGCTGAGATCGGCCGCCAACAGGTCGTTCACTTTGCAGGTCATGCCGTGCCAAACCCCCACGTTCCGTCCCACTCGAGCCTGATCCTTGCCTCTTCTGAGGACGACGACGGCATCCTTTATGCCCAGGAACTGCTAGGTCGCGATTTGGGGGCGACCCGCTTGGTCGTGCTCTCAGCTTGTAGCACGGTCGGAGGTTATCCGATCGGCTCCTTGAGCACCTCAGGGCTGGTCCGGCCGATTCTCGGCGCCGGGGTCCCGGCGGTGCTTGGCACCTTGTGGGATATCGACTCGTCGACCGCCCAGGTCTTGATCGACTTCCATCGAATCTTTCGCGAGAGCGGCGACGCCGCCACCGCCCTGCGTCAAGCACAGCTCGCCCAGAAGACTCGATTTCCTGAGTTGATGGAGACCTGGGCGCCCTTCCAACTGGTTGGGACCACATCCGTCCACTGAACCCTTTCTAAAGGAGCCGCCAATGTCCGTGCTCATGCGAATCTACTTTATTGGTTTGATCGCTTTCGTTCCCTCGGACTCCGACCGAGCGATGACGATCCTCGTGCTGGACGCTCGTGGCGGCTATGCGGCCTCGGACGGGCAGTGGGTTGAGCCCCATCAACCTATGCTCGTGGCACGCGCCGACCGTTGCCGAGGCGACTGCTCCACCGATCACCGTCCGATCGCTGATTTTCTTTACCGCGATCTGCTCGTCGAAGCTGGAGGATCGCCTCCCATCGAGAGGCTCCGGCAAGCCATTGGCGGCGGCGCGGCCTGGATGCTCGACAATTCGGACCTTCTCTTTCGGACGATTTCCGCCACCACGAGCCGCCAACCTGCCGGCTTGCGAATTCTCCGTTCCAAGGACGTGAGCTCGACGGGCTCGAGCGATAGCGGCGCTGCCGGCTTTGATTGGGTTCCAAAAATATCGCATTTGGATCCTGCAGCGGCGCAGATCGACCCCGATGTCTTGTCGGATCGCCCCCGCAAGCAGCTCATCGCCGCGCGCTTGAGTCTGAGCGGTGGCGAGATTCGCGCCTACGATCCAATCCGCGATCAACCCATCGACTTCAGACCTCTTCGCTCGCATGATTCCTCCGACGTCGCCCACTCCCAAGCTTTACCCGCTGGCATCGTCGCCGAGATCGAGCTGCCGGGATGCAGCGTCGAATGGATCGGCGAGGCGTTCGACGAGGAGCGTCGCCGAAGTATGATCCTCGAAGTTGACGGATGTGAAGGCGCCGACACCAAGGAAATGAAGGTCATCGAGGTCGCTATCCTCAACGTACCGAAGTCCGACTTCGAGCTCGCCAAACGCCGAGCCCCGGCGACGCAGCGGGCCGGCCGGCACTTCGAGATGTACTACGAGCTGTCCGATCGTCGTCCACCCAACCATCTACGACCGGTCCCCCATCTGCGCAGCCCATCCGCAACGTCTGAGCCCTATGCCGCGAGCCCCCAGTCTTCAGAATTCTTGGGGAGCGTTCTTTCTCTGCCTAAAGGCGTGATCAGCCCGCCGCTATGTCCTGGGACCGAATTTTCAGTAGGCCCCCCGCCACCGGACATTTGAATCCGAGCTACGAAGGATCCGTCTCGGACCTGGAAAGGTGCCCCTTTACGCGGATCGCCGCTTCGCCCTCAGCGAGGACGAAGCGGCGAATCGATCAAGTCTTGCACCGCGTCGGCGTCAGGGGAAAGGAATCACCTTGACCCGCTCCGCCGTGGCAAAAGAACTGAAGGTATCGACCGGGGTTCCGTCCGGCAGGGCGATCTCGACCGCCAGATCGATATCCATCGAATCATTGCTCCCGCCGACGGTGAAAGCCGCCTGGGTCGTCTGCAGCGATTGAATCGAGCCGTCGTTGGCATTCAGCACGAAGGCCACGTCTGTCGATTCGAAAGTATTCAACCCGGTGCGTTTCCAAGCTCCATGCCCGTGTGCCGCCCCGACTCCGGGAATCGAAAAAGTGACGGTATAGGTTTTTCCGCGATTGAAGGTGAGCAGAAAATTGACGCCAACGTCATTCGACCCTTGCCAGCTGCCGACCAGGCTCTTGAGCGCCAGGTTCTGATCTGTCGAAGTCGCCTTGTCCGCCGCCAGCGCGGCAGAGCCGAAAGTGAACGCCACCAAGAAGGCCAGGACCAAGACCGGAACGAAAGATTTTTTTCGGTTGAGCATTTTCAGGTTTCCTTTCGAGTTTCGGAGTGTGTCGAGCTCCTTATGAGCCCTTCAACCTGAGATGCGCAAGCTAAAGAAAAACGACGCCAGTTGATTTCAGGAATTTATGAACATCCCTCCCAAGCGAGCCTTTTCAGGCGTCAGTACGGGATAGCCGGAAAGCGGCCATTTCCTGATCGTTGCGAACCAAAAGCAGATCGTCGACCAAAACTGGATGGTTCCAGGTCTTGCCTTCGATCGCAGCGAATCGCGCCCTCTCGGTAAACTTCTCAGGTGTCGCCTCGACCAACACCAACTCGCCTTTCTCCGAGATCAACAGCAATAGATCCTGATCCGCTAGCAGCACCAGTTGCCCTTGACCGTAACGACCGCCTTTCCACTGGCGCTCCCCGTTTTCTATATCGATGCAGGCCAAACGATTGCCGTCAAGGCCATAGGCGTGCCCCGCATGGACCACGAAATCGTTGAAGTTGGCCTTCAGGCGATTCGACGTCCAGCGTTCTTCGACCGTCCATCCCTCTGGGCCGTGGTCGACCGCCAGGCGAAGCGTGCCGACCTGATCGGCGCTCAACAAGAGATCGCCATCGGCGGTCAAGGCGGGCTGGACGATACTGAAGCCCGGCCAGTCGTGCTGCCAAAGCACCGAGCCATCCACGGGCGCGACGCTGGTCGCGCCCGCCGCCCCCAACAGCAACAGCTGTTCGACGCCGTCAAGAGTCAGGAGGTGGGGCGAGCTATAGCTGGTCCCCCCATCCGGCCCGAACCAACGGGGGTCACCGGTGGTAAGATCGTAGGCCACCAGCTTGCCCGAAACGGCGACGACAACCGCGTCGCCATAGATCAGCGGCGAGCCGGAAAAACCCCAAATTGGCGGTTCCTTCTCGGTATCCTGAGCCGCATCGCGGGCCCACACCACTTCGCCACTGCCGGCGTCGAGCACGTTGAGGAGGCCGGTGGCGCCGAGGGTATAGACGCGGCCTTCCTGCAGGGTCGGCGTCGCCCGTGGGCCGGCGCCGGCGTTGGATTCCCAGAAACGGACGGCGTCGCTGTGTCGCCACAGTGGCTCGCCGGTGGACGCGCGATAACAAGCGACCAGTTCCTCTTCACCGCGCTGTTCCTGGGTGTACATCAGATCCCCTTGGACCGCGAACGACGACCAGCCGGGGCCGACCGCGCGCCGCCACAGCTCAACCGGTGGCGACGCGGACCAGTCCGTCGCCAGTCGAACCCCGGAGATCGTGCTGTCCCGTCCGGGGCCACGAAAGCCAGGCCACGCGGGAGCGATTGAGTCGATCGACGCCTCGGCGGCCACCGCAGCGAACGATTCTTCCCCGGTCTGAGCCAGCAATCGCTCCTCGGCGGTCGGCGACCAGCGCCAGGCAAACTGAGACCCTTCCGCCGACACGCCATCAGTACGTAATAGCGTCCAGCTACCCGCCGCCAGCAGAATCGCCAGGACCATCACTGCGAGTCGAGATCCGTCCGCGAGACGACGGCTAAGGACCAACGCCAGCACCAGGGCCAGACAGAGCACCGGAATCGCGTAGATATAAACCAGCATGCCTTGGCCCGCGTTGGCCATCGACTCATGGAGCAAGAAGGAAGTGCCAAACATGGCGCCGACCATCAGCCCAACGATCCCCAGGCGCTCGCCCCAAGCCGCCCGGCTGAAGAAGAGCCACCAAAGCAAGACGACCAGCCCAAGGGCGACTCCGGCCAGAAAAGGGATGGCACCGGCCCCCGGCCAGACGACCGGAAGTCCCAGCCAGATCAGCCACTGCAAAACGACCGCGGCAACGCCGGGCCACAGGCGAAGCGGTTTTCGAACCGTCAAGGCATCCGTCGAAGAAGGGTTCATGGAGTCTCCTGAAGTCGAATTGAGAAGCCGACTCGGGCCGCGTGGCGCAGAAGGAAAAGTCAAAGGGTGAGAGACGCGCCATCGCGCACGAGTGGCGGTGAGATTGAGCGACGATACGGCGGCGACCCGCGAGATATTCGGGTCGGAACCGATGCTGCTACAGATAACGTCTCAAATCCGGTTTTCGTTCCTGCGATCTGTCGTCGGCCGGCGACAGACTGCGAAGCGCGGACTGCTCAGCGCACCAGACGAACGTCCGAGGGCGCCGTAGCCGCCAGCGAGATTTCCGACGGCAGATGCTCCCCTTCCACCCAAACCATGGTCTGCGACGCCAACTCAGCGGCGACCCGCCGGAGAATGCGATCCAGGCCGGTCAGACCGCTTTCGACCCGCGCCGCGTCGCCAAGATCGAGCCGTTCGAGGGTCTCGGGCAAGGGCGTCCAAACATAGAGCGGCACTCTGACGCTGGCCAGATATCGCGCCGCCTGCGCCGCACTGAGCAGACTCTCGTCTTCAGGAACGACACCGATCAGCAGCAGCACCGCCCGCGGGCCACCGCTCGCCGCAGCGTTGAGACCGGCGACCGACAGACTCTCCCATAGCTTCTGCGGCGTGCGCCGGCGTAGCTTCTCTTTCCCCCGACCGCCCAGGACCAACGGCTTGCTCGACAGCAGGAGCGGGCGCAGCCCCTGCCAGCGGTCGACCGGCCCCCACTCTACCAATTTGAAGGTTCCGGGATGTCCGGCCACCGGCCGCGGTGAGATCGCGGTCACCGAATAGGTCAGGTGTTCCGCGCGCTCCGCGCGTTCCGGACCGCGGCCGGCCAGTCGACGACGCAGCCACCCCAGCTCACGAGCGACGCTTTCGTCGCGCAGCACAAACAACCTGGCAGACTCGGCGCTGGCGGCGAAAATCGACAACGACTCGCCATCGCGCTCCAGCCAACCCTCGATGTCCTCGGCTGCCCACGGTTCGTCACGGGATGCCTCAATCGGTATCGCGGTCAATGAGCTACTGACCCGCTCGCCAAAACCGCCACCGAAAATCAGATCCGCGCGCACCTCTCGACCATCTTCGAAACCGAGCGTCACTTCGATCGCGTGCCGGGTCCTGGGATCATAAGAATCCAGCGTGAACCGACCGGCGGTATCGATCGCTAATGGCTGGCCATCGAACGCCGCCTCCTGAACCACGGGATTCCGGTCGAGCACCGACTGCCAGACGATTCGCCCGGTGCGTCGGCCGGTACCGGAGGCCGGATCCAGAGCGATCGCGGCGGCGTAGTTCGAGCTCGAAACGTTGATCAAGCGCCGCGTCTGCTCGAGAGGGCGACCCGCGCCGTCGAAAGCCTGAGCCTCCAGGCGATAGGGAACCAGCTCGGATCCGAGGTCGATCTTGGCAGACCAAGGGGGACCACTGAGTCGGGCAATCTGCTCGCCGTCGAGTCTCAGCTCCACCGCCGCCACCGAATCATCAACCGCCAGCTCGACGACTCGCGGACCGACCACCAAACCGAGGAAAAGCGTGACGAATTCGATCATGATCAGGCTCCAAAAAAGGCC
Organism: Carybdea cf. marsupialis auct. non (Linnaeus, 1758); assembly: GCA_010016065.2. NCBI lineage: Eukaryota > Metazoa > Cnidaria > Cubozoa > Carybdeida > Carybdeidae > Carybdea > Carybdea cf. marsupialis auct. non (Linnaeus, 1758). The sequence continues at coordinate 40,274 of JAAAKL020000025.1, read as the reverse complement.
GCCGAATCGGCGGCCCTTGAGTATGGATTCTTACGATGTCACTGGCATCAGAAGCGATGCCACCAGGGGCGCTTCGGCCGAACGTGGCAGCGGTAGCCGTCGCGCACATAGTGCCGGGTCTCGTCGACCGCGACCCTCGGCTCGTGCCGTGGGTCGTCTGGCACCTCACGGATCGCGTCGGGTGTGGCGCTGACGTGGCCGTTGACCGATGCCGGGCGGTAGGTCCTGCGGTCGCCGTCATCCCGATCCTCGAACCGGCCGCGGGTCCAACCATGGTCGCGCAGAGCGTAGCGATCGGTCGCCGCCACGGCTCTCAGGGTCTCCCAGCCGGATGGCCCCTCGACCTCAAAGTGATGGCCGTAGCGGGAGGGGAGCCGGTGAGCGACGCCACCGCGCACGAAGTTGTTCCGGGCATGGCGGCTAGGAAAGAGCTTGGAGATCCGGCCGCGGGTATCGACGTTGTAGATCGCCACCCAGGCGTCCACGTTGGTGCGAAAGAAAACCTCGATCGGCTCGCCGGCACAGTATTTCGAACCGTCGCCACGGTCGGTCCAGATCTCGACCTCCACATACGGATCATTCGGAACCTCGCGGATGGCGTTGGGCTTCGAAACGGTGATGTCGGCAGCGGCCGCCGAGGCGACCCCGAGCAAGAGAGCTGTCAGCAGGAAGTTGAGTTTGCGGTGTGTGTTCATCGGGGACCTCCTTTGGGTTCGTCCGTCGATGAGTAGAGCAAAGCTTGTGCCAGGCATGACGTGTTGAATTTCCGGGCTCCTGGGGCTGTAGCGGCCATGAGCCGGGCCAAAACGTCCTCCTGAGAGGACGACCAGCATGAACAACTCGCCTTCCATCGCCTAAATCAGGCTGAAACCTCAGCTATCATGCCGGGCCAATGGCAAGAACTAAGCGAGACGCTGCGGCCGTTCGTTTCCCGCCCCCCTTCCTCTATCTGATCTCCGTCGGCCTCGGCTGGCTCGCTGAACGCCAGTTCGGCAGCCGGTCCATCCCGGTCTTCGATGGCGGCGTGCGGTGGCTGCTATGCGCAGTCTTCATCACGGCCGGACTCGGTCTGGCGCTGGCCGCCCTCGGCCTTTTCCGGCGCACCGGTCAAGCGCCCGAGCCCTGGACACCGACGCCATCGATCGTCTCGGGCGGCGTCTATCGCTACACCCGCAACCCGATGTACGTCGCGATGGCGCTGATTCAAGCCGGAGTGGGTTTCGGGCTCGACAACCTATGGATCGTCCACTTGACGGTCCTGTCGCTGATCGCGGTCTACTTCGTCGCCATCCGCCCCGAGGAGGCGTATCTCGAGCGCAAGTTCGGCGACGAATACCTGAGCTACAAATCGCGAGTCCGACGCTGGCTTTAGGGCTCGCGCAGAAATAATTCCAGCACCGAGGGCGTGAAGGCGCGCCTCTCGCTAGGCGCGGGACCGCAGGCATACTGGGGGTCTGTCGTAGGGAGCGCACCGCGAGAGGCGATGTATCCGCGCCCGAATGCGGAAGTTATTTTTGTGCGAGCCCTTAGATCCTGAAAGAGGAGGGGCGGAGTCTTTGAGCTGGGAGCGTAGGCGTCTCGCCTGCTGAAGGCGCAGTCCAACGGACTGCGCCTTCGTAGCGGCCTGTGGCTACTACTCTGAGCGTAGTACCGACGCGGGATCGACCCGCCGGGCCGCGAGTGCCGGTACCAAAGCCGCGACCGCCCCGGCACCGACCAGGATCGCCGGAAAGATCAGGAAGGCCACCGGGTCGAGCGCGCTGACCTCGAAAAGCAAGCCACCGAGCAAGCGAGAGACTCCCAGGCCGATCACCAGACCGATCGCCGCGCCGATCGCCAACAACTTGAGCCCGGATTTCATCAGCAAGCCGACGACGGCTCCATGGTCCGCCCCGAAAGACATGCGAATGCCGACCTCGCGCTGACGCTGAGCGACCGCATAGTTGACGATGCCGTACAGCCCGATGACAGCCAGGATCAGCGCCAGACCGGCGAAGGCCGAGAGCACCAGCGCGGACAGCTCACCAGGCAGGCGGACGAATTGAAGGTGCCGCGCCATGGTCGAGGTCTGCCATACGAAGAGCTCCCGATCGATCTCCCGTGCCGCCACCAAAAGCTCGCGGGCGGTTCTCTCGGGCTCGACCGCGGTCGGCACCACGGCGGTCAGAAAAGAGCTGTAATCCTGGGACAGAGCCCGATAGACAAACGGCCGCTGCGTCTCGCCGAGAGATCGTATCTTGGCGTTGCCCGAGACGCCGACGACCAACATATCGGAGTCTTCGTCGTCCTGCCGGATGTGCTGGCCGAGGGCCGAACGACCGTCGCTCCAGAACTTCTCCGCCATCGCCTGATTGATGATCGCGACGTCGGGAGCGTCCGCGGTATCGGTGTCGGCAAAGGTACGACCTTCGAGGATCGGGATGCCGGCGGCCGAGAAGAAAGCCGCGTCCACCGAGGCGGTATCCGCGCGATGAGCGTCGCGCTCCGGAGGCGGCTCGACGCCATCGACATTGAACGAGAGGGTCATCGTGCTGGTGGTGTTGAGGTGCAGGTTCTCGGTCAGCCCGACCGCCTGGACACCGGGCACGCGCTCGAATCGCTCGACCAGACGTTCGGCCAGCTGCCGGCCCTGCTCCTGGTCGTAGCGGTTGGCCGGAATCAGAAAGCTGAACAGCGCCGTCGGCTGACGACCAAAGCCGGGATCGACCGCCTGAATGCTTTGCAGGCTGCGCAGAAACAACCCCGCGCCTAACAGCAGGATCACCGACACCGCGACCTGGACCACGACCAGGGCATTGCGCAGCGCCAGCTTGCCGCCTTGCCCACCGCCCGCGCTCTCGCTGCGCAAGGTCGAAGCCAGGTCACCCCGAAAGCCCTGCAGCGCTGGCGCCAGGCCGAGGAGCAGCCCGGCGGCCAAAGAAAGTGCCAGACTGAAACCGAGTACCCGCGTGTCGAGGCTCAAGTCGAGCTCGATGGGCATCTGCAGCGGCAGATCGACGGCCAACAGCAGCCGCAGCAAGACCACGGCGAGCGCCACCCCGGCGGCGCCGCCGAGCAAGCCCAGCAGCGTGGTCTCGGTGAGCAGCTGCCCGACGAGGCCTCGACGGTTGGCCCCGAGCGCCAGCCGCATGGCGATCTCCTTGCGCCGATCGACACTGCGGGCCAACAGAAAGCTCGCCAGGTTGGTACACGCCATCAGCAGCACCAGACCGACCACCACCATCAGCAGCCAGCTGGCGGCCCGCAGAAAACCGTCGGCAGCTGGAAAGAGAATGACCTCCTGACGCGGAATGAACAGAAAACGATCGTCCTCCTCCCAGGAGTAGGCGTCCGTCTCCCGCAGACGGGCAGCGACCGCGCCGGCGGCGGCCTCGGCTTGCGTGATTGAAATCCCCGGCTGTAGTCGCGCCTTGACAAACATCGAGTGATGATCGCGAGCTTCGAGCTCGTTGGTCTCGCTGGGGACCAGCTCGTTGAGCATCGCCATCGGCGCGAAGATCGCGGGTCGCAGCACCCGCATGGCGCCGCCGTAGGTTTCCGGCACGACGCCGACAATGGTGTAACTACTGCCACCCAGACGTAAGTCCTGGCCGACGACGTCCGGGTCGCCGCCGTAGCGGTCTTGCCAGTAGCTGTGCCCGAGCATCAGAACCGGATGGCCGCCGGGCGTGACGTCGTCTTCAGGCAGCAGGGTGCGACCGACCTGGGCGTTGACGCCGAGGACCTCGAAGTAGCTGCCGGTGACCAGCTCGCCGGTCAAGGTCTCGACCTCACCGTCGCGATCGGCCTGGGTCATCAGCACACGAGTGCCAGCGATGCCGGCGAAGACCTCGCGGGTGCCGTCACGCAGATCCTCGTAGTCCGGATAAGAAAAGACGTTGAACTCAAAGTCCGGCGTCGAGATGTAGACCTCGAGCAATTCCTCAGGATCCTTGACCTTCGGCGCGCTCAACAGCACGGCATTGATCAGACTGAAAATGGCGGTGTTGGCGCCGATGCCCAACGCCAGCGAGACCACCGCGGTGGCGGTGAATCCGGGCTGTTTGGCCAGCCGACGGCCGGCGTAGCGCAGGTTGTCCCAAAGCGTCCTGATCATCGATAGCTCCTCTTCGATCGATCGCAAGCCTCGCTGAAAGGTGGGCGGATGGTCTTCAAGATGTTTCTCCGGGGGTCAGCTAATTCAGGGGTCCTCTTCTGAACGATGGATCTTCGAAATTGTTACACGCTGCGGCTCTGCGGTCGATCCGCGATACTATTCGGCCGTGACCCATCTCAACCTTGTCTCGCTGCTCGGCTGGGCTAGCCTGTGCGCCCTCGCCTGGGTGCTTGGTGGCTGTCGTCGCCCGATCCCCTGGCGCACGATCGTCGGCTCGACGCTCCTGGTCTTCGGCCTCGGCGCGGTGGTCTTTCTGCTACCGGCGACCCGCGGCGTCTTGCTGGCGCTCAACGATCTGATCCTGGTGATCTTGAACAGCAGTACGCAAGGTGGCGTCTTCCTGCTCGGGCCGCTAGCCCTCGGGCCGGGACAGTCCACCGCCGCCGGTGAGCCGTCGATCGGCTTCGTGCTCGCCGCCCAGGTGCTGCCGGCAGTCATCTTTTTTGCTTCGATCATGGCGGCGCTTCACCACCTGAACGCCATCGAGCCGGTGGTGCGATTCTTCGGCCGTATCTTTCACAAGACGCTACAACTTTCGGGCGCTGAATCCCTGGCCGGTTCGATCCACATGTTCTTCGGCGTCGAGACAGCAGCAGCGGTGCGTCCTTATCTGGCTCGTATGACCCGTTCCGAACTCTTGACCGTGCTCGCCACCAATCTCGCCACCGTGGCATCGACCACTCTCGCGATCTACGTGCTCTTCTTGCGCGACACCTTTCCGCAGATTGCTGGCCACCTGCTCTCCGCCTCCTTGCTGTCGATCCCCTGCGCGGTCCTGGCCACCAAGCTGATGCTGCCAGAAACGCAAGTCCCCGAGACCCTTGGCGAGGTCCCGCCCTTAGCGCACACCGATCGACATCAAAATCTGATGGCTGCGCTCGCCGCGGGCGCTTGGGACGGTCTCAAGGTGGCCGCCGGCATTAGCACCATCCTGATCGCCATTCTCGGCGTCGTCGGGCTGATCGACGCCGCCCTGGCCAAGCTCGGCGAGCTGGCTGTCACCGTGATGGGCGATACCGCCGGATCGACGTCCGAGCCCCTGAGCCTGGCCCGCATTCTCGGCTGGATCTTCGTGCCGATTGCCTGGCTGCTGGGCATTGAAGGTAGCGAGGTGGCGGCCGCCGGGCGGCTCCTGGGCCAACGTCTGGTTTTGACCGAAGTCGTCAGCTACCAGCAGCTCGGAACCCTCGCCACCGCCGGTGAGCTCTCCCCCCGCAGTTTGTTGATCCTGTCGTATGCGCTGTGTGGCTTTGCCCACGTCGGCGGTATGGGCATCGCTGTCGGTGGCTTTAGTGCGTTGGCGCCGGAACGCCGCGACGACCTCGCTGGGCTGGCCCTGCGGGCTTTGGCCGCCGCGACTCTCGCGACTCTTTTGACCGGCGCGGTCGCGGGCGTCTTTTACCACTCTCAGGCGGGCCTGATCGGGCTTTAGGCCGCCGGCAGGCTTGCCCAAGGCAGACTGCTGCGAGGATCGGAGCCACCGACGTCGACAGAGTTGTCGGGTTGCGTGCCTTTTCCACGCATCCTCTACCGAAGGACTATCTATCGCTCGAACTCACTGTGAGGAATTCACTTTGCCGATACGTCAATCGATCGCTCAGGACCTGTCCGAAACCGACCACGGACATCCCCTGGCGGCCGCCTCAGAAGCCGCCCCGCGACCTCGCGACCGACTGCGTCACCTGAGCACACCGACCGGGAGCGCGCGCGACAACGGTCTGCTCCAGGCCTGGGAGATTTTCGAGCAGATGCGCTTCGACGCCGAGTTGGTCACCCTTTCGGCCTGCGACACGGCGCTGGGTGAAGAGTTGGGCGGTGAAGGGCTGATCAGCCTGACCCGCGCTTTTCAACCCGAGCCGTGGTCGCGTCCCTGTGGGCGACCCTCGATCGCTCGACGGCCGCCCTGATGGTGCGCTTCTATGGCCATCTCGCCGCCGGCGTGCCCAAGGACGAGGCCTTGCGCCGAGCCGGAACGCTGTAGGAATGAGCCATCCCGCCCACTGGGCGGCCTTCCAGCTTTTCGGCAACCCAGCTGCTAGCCCGCCCGATCATTCGTCAACTCCACATAGTAACTATGCGCCTCTGACCACCACTGTTCATTCATTTGAAGCCAGGCGGATAGCTGCGCCTTCTTCACTGACCCTCTCCCCGCCCTAAAAATATGAGAAGCCACCAGAAACTCCTGAAAGGACAAATGCGAGAAATAGTAGCTATCAACACTGCGAGTAAGTATTCCGTCAGAAATCAGCTCCTCTCGAAGCACCCTGACATCGAAGGATATCGGCTCAACAAAAATCCTGCGAGCAGCCCGCAGAACAACATCCTCTTTGAAGAATCGCAAACCGCTCTTATGGGCATCAAACGCGATCTCTTCCAATAATTGCTTCTTGATTTCAATACCAAAACGAGAAGCCCTCAGAACGCCCTTCGCAAGATCCCACCCACCACACAACAAATCAATGAAATCACCATACAAAGCTGCACGAGTATGAGACAAGTGGCGCCTCCGCTTAAACATCAGAACAACGATCGTCGCCAACAGTGGCGTCCTCATAAGCTCATGTATCGCAGGATTCTCTTTCAACTGCCCCTCTAGGAGGCTTAAGCCCGCAGCATCATCACCAAACCACTTCTCCAAGAAGACACTGATCTCACGATCGTCTAATTTCCCCAGAAAAACTCTAGGCAACCAGCTTAACCACTCCCCAACGATATAGTCTCTAGAAGTAACGATCAGCTGAACTTTTTCTGGCCGACCACCCTTCGTTCTCGCAAGGCGAATAACTTCCTGACGCTTTTTCTCGTCCGGTATCTCGTCTAGGCCGTCTAAATACAGCCTCAGTTTCTCTGCAGCCTCGACATTCGACCGCCCTAGAAAAGCACTGCGACCGACCGTCGGCAGAAAAGCATCTTCGAAGTTCAGCAACTCTTTATCAACCAAGCTATTCAGAGGCACGTAGACAGGTAAAATATTAGACTCCCCTTCCGAAAACAGCTGAGAGTCACGCAGGGCGTTCCAACGACAGAAACTCGTCTTCCCAAGGCCTGCCGGCCCAGCGACCAAAAGGTCAACACGGGATGTCCGAAAACTCCTCTCAGAAAACTTCAACAACCGATAATGAGACAACTCCAACAACCGCACCGGAGCATGCGCCAAGAAGTCATTATTCTTGAATAGTCCCAGCCATTCTTCAGACCCAAGCTCGTCAAGCTCAACATTATCAACTTGACTATCCAGGAAGTCGTTAGCCGACAGAGCAACGGACTGAATGTCAGCAAAGCGCTCTTCTACGGAGCTCGTAAGGGCTGAGTATCTCAGACTGATTTCCCGTAAATCACCGTCACTGAAGGAGACCGACTTCTTCTTAGACGCCTTACGGAAGGTCACAGACGGTCTATTCTCTTGCTTTCTATACCTGGACAACCAGAGCTCTCGTAACCAGCCACCTAAAGCGTCAGCATCTTCAACAGCCGGCTCCCGAGGCACCGCCTCCCATTTGTCAAAATACTCTAATTTCCTCCTTAAAGTCTTGAATCTACCTATCAAATCAACAATATAGGACTTAGAGAACCTACTAGCACCTTCCAACACAACGTCAGGGCGACTTTTCTCAGCTTCAATGATCTTGAATTTATCAAGAGACCTCACCAGGGACCGCTCAACGTAGATTAATTTTCTAGGATCGCCAACAGGCCCAAAATTGCAAATCTCCGCCAATCGCTTGATTTCTCGATTCTCGCTCGCGGTAGATTTAATCTCTTGAAGATACTCTTCAATAGCCACAAATTCATCCAAGAGGAAATCAGGCCAATGTTCACGAAACAACTCAAGCAGCTTCGGCCCCCCTATAAATTCTACTTTTAGGCTCTCGGCACGCAGCTTCGAAGCAATGGCGCGCAGCGCGGTCTGCGGTATGTCATAGGGCGACAACACATAGACCCTATTGACTAATCGTTCTTCTCCTCTGCCATCGATCAGTGGCGTATCAGCGGCTTGCTGAATCTGGAAAAATACTTCCCGAACACTACCGGACTTACCCACCGAGCCTGTGATCTTGCTGTTTTTAATGACGACTGCATTCAACTCCGCCTCACCGAGAGGCCCACGAGAAGTGAATACTATATCTTTACCGTACTCTTGAGTCCCATGGGTGATCTGTACATCTTTGACACCATCCATTCGAAGCAGCAAGCCGGCAACCGCCTGCCTAAGGTGGTTCTCCGACGGGAAGGCCAACTTTTCACCAAGTGTTTTCTCTATGTTCTGCATCTCAATCGTTACCGCACCTGAAAGAACTCAGGTTCCAGCAGCAGAGCTCAAGGCTTCAGGGCTTGGAGCTGTGGTCGAGAGCAGCTGGAGCAGCCCTCTGATTCAGAAGATGTAAGGCATGAAACGTCCACTTCGATGCACTCTGTCTTAACTCTTGCAAGCCTTGGAGGAAGTGGATCAGTAGCTGACGCAGGAGGGCAAACGCCAACCACTCAATCGATCGGTGGCGGCAAGAAGAGAATAGCAGATGCCTTGTCTGGAAGAGAGTGCAACAGTGCTCCGTTCGAGACGAAAGACTGAAGCGAACACCTCAATTGTCCTCACCCCTGTGTGCGATCTTCGATCGCTCGACGGCCGCCTGGCGGTCCGCCTCTATGGCCACCTCGACGATGGCGTACCTAAAGACGAAGCCCGGCACCAGGCAGCTCGAGCTCATCCCGTGGCAACCGGAACGCTGTAGAATTGACAGACTTATCTAAATTTCATCCCATCCATGATACTTTGATGGGCTGGAAAATGCTCAGACTCAGCAGTGACTCTCGACCATCTGCGCGCGGCAGGAGGACATGATTATGGATAAAAGGGAGCCGATAGCGACACGCCATCATCTGCTTTGCTGGACCCGCAAACTACCCGCTCTTGCCGGAGTATTCTTGCTGCTCGGCTTACCCGGTTGTGCCAGCCAGCGGCGAAGCCCTGCCGCTGCCCCGGAAGCTGCGTCCGATGCCGGCACCCAAGGCGTGGCCGCGCCGAAAACCTCTGGTGCGCCAGAGGCCCTACTCACCGCCACCCCAAAGGCCGGTGCCCGGTCAGCCGCAGCACAGCAACTCGCGCCGGTCGACGGTCCCGTCCTCCGCGACTGGGAAGAGTGCCCTGCCATCGCCAAGATCCCCTCCTCCGGAGACATCCTAGTGGTCGGCGACGCGCACGGTGACGTGGAACGTCTACAGAATCTCCTGCTCGGTGCCGGTGTCATCACGCTCCCGCCGCCGACTCGCGAGGCGCGTTGGAACGCCGGAGGAGCGACCCTTGTCCTCGTCGGTGACTTCACCGGCAAGTGGGACCAGTCGCTGCAGGTCATCGACCTGCTCGAGAGTCTCCGGCAGCAGGCGCGAGTCCTCGGCGGCCAGGTCATCGTGACGATGGGAAATCACGAAGCAGAGTTTCTGGCACCGAGGCTGAAAAATGGAAAGCTTAAGTGGGCAAAAAAGACCAAGCAGTTCCGGAAGGAGCTCGAGTACAACGGCTTGAGTCCCAAGGACGTTTGGCTGGCGCGAGGCGGAGAGCAGAGCCGGGAAGTCGGCGAGTTCCTCAACTGCCTGCCCGCCGCCGCCGCGAGCGATCAGTGGTTCTTCTCCCACGCCGGCAGCACCCAAGGCATGACCCTTGACGAGTTGCGGCAGGCAATAGAAGCTGGATTCCACACCGACGGGTACAGGGCCGACGTTCTGTTGAATCAGAAGACCGGTTTGCTGGAGGCGCGGCTCAAACCCGACGAGGAAAAGGGGATCGAGGACGTCTGGTGGCAAAAGCTTCCGGAGTCGCAGGAGCAGAGCGAGGCGAGGCTGCGCGGATACGCCGCGGCGCTGGGAAACCGGCGAATCGTCGCCGGTCACCAAGCGGGCAAATACACCTTCAACCAAAGCATCAAACGAAAAAAGGCGCACATGTTTCAGCTCTTCGACGGCACGCTCTATCTGATCGACGTCGGCATGAGCCAGGGGCAGGACGCCGGCTCGGAGTTTAGCCCAGGCGCACTGCTCCGTATCCAGCGGAATGGTGCGTCACACGACGTGATCGTGATCTGCCCGGATGAAACCATCCACTCGCTTGCGCCCGAGGGCGAATCCAAAGGAGTGCGCTGTGAGTTCTGATGACGTCGTCAAGCCTGTCACCCCTCTCACCTCGTGAAACTGGTGTCAGAAATCTCGTCACACCACTCGTACCGCGTACGACGGGTTTAAGAAATCTCGTCACACCACTCGTACCGCGTACGACGGGTTTAAGAAATCTCGTCACACCACTCGTACCGCGTACGAC
>JAAAKL020000025.1:0-29708 GCA_010016065.2 Carybdea cf. marsupialis auct. non (Linnaeus, 1758) | reverse complement strand
AGAAATCTCGTCACACCACTCGTACCGCGTACGACGGGTTTAAGAAATCTCGTCACACCACTCGTACCGCGTACGACTGGAGTCCTGAAATCTCTTGAACCTCCCTCACCGCGTAGACTCGGACCCGTGGTCTGCCGGATACACCCTCCGTACGAACGACATGAGGATGCTCTGTTGGGTGTGTCTCGGGCTCGAGTAAAGCGGTTTGAGGCATCGAGAAGGGGAACGGATGGACCGACACGAGTTTGACTCTCGATGTTCTCGACGAATGGCTCACTGACGTCCAGTATGTCGTGCTGCGGCAGAACAACGTCACTGAGTTCATCGCACTGAAGGCGCCCAAGGAGGCCTCGGCCAAGCCCACCCTCACGTTGGCGTCGAAGCTCGCACAGGGGGACAGCAAGGAAATCACCGTCACGGGTACCGTCTCGACTCAATCGCCGAGTTCAAGTACGAGGGTTGGACGTTGTCGTTCAAACTGGCAGTCGACAAGAAGTCAATGCAGGTTCGTATCACGGAGGCGATCACCGAGAAACCCGGTCAGAAGCAACTCTCCGTCGTTCTCAAGGACGGCACGTCCTTGCCTTTCGTCGTCGCCGTTGTGCCTCGGGGCGAATAACGTCCGCATGTCACGCCCGAGTTGTTCTGAGATGACGATTCCAGCATGCTCACAGCCTTCATCGTAACAGCGTCGAGGCAGGTCGACGAAGTCGTCTCGGTTGAACGTTAGAAATGCGCATCTCCGCGACTTCACTCACTTGTGAAGCTTCTCCTTCGCTTGATCGTGGTGAGGTACTCGCCTCGATCGAGTTCGCCTAGTCCCCACCGAATCACTCCTTCAGCAATCAGGCCGACGCCTTGAGCTTCAAGGCTCGGCTGAGCGGTTCGAACTTTTTTACCGAATGCTGATTGGGAATCCGATTCTTTTTCGCGTCAATAAGTAGAAGCCGTCACAGCGAGACAGTCGGCATTTACTGCCTAAGTCCTCTCTGAGGCAAAATTAACATTGAAAGGAGCGAGTAACCATGAACAACTATCCCAAGACGAACCGCATCCGGAAATTCCTGGCCGTCACCTGCCTATTAACTCTGGGAGCCCTGATGCTCTCTCAAGTGAGCATTGCCGGTTCGCCAGGCATCAAGATCACCTACTATCAAACCTCGGCTTGCGTTGTGCCGATAGGCTACGAAATCTTCGGTTGCCCAGAAAGCACCGACATGGTCGGCGCTGACAGCGAATTCTTCACCACTGAAACTATTCAATGTGACTGTTCGGGTGGCGGAGACGACAACGGTGATGACGGAGGTTTTTAATGGCAGAACAATAAACCACAAGATTTCTATGAAACTCTGCTTCCCTCTTTGTTGAGGCGCCAGCCCCGGTTTATTGAGGCGCCAGTCCGGGAGCGCCTTCGATCTCTGAGTCCTTGAGCTGAGATGGCGCTGGTCACGGCTGAGGCTATTATACTTTATCCATAGATCCAGCCTACAAGAAGCGCGGGGCGCCCGAGGCCGAACCTCGGGCACCACCGCGCTCCCTAAATTCGGGCGCTTCGGTCTCGAGTCCTGCCTGCTACTGAGTGCAGAGCGTCATCTCGACAAAAGCGACCGCCTTGCCGACCCGGCTCGGATGGAATTGAATCGTGCGGTTGAACGCGGCGAAGATGTCGCCGTTGACCGGGCCTTCAAAATCAGCCTGGTTGTTCAGGGAATAAATAAACGGTGACCGCAGGGCGCCGTCCCGATCACATTTTCCTGGCTCCGCGTTCCAACGCATTTGATTGTTGGTGATCTCCAGAGTCAGTTGCTTTTCCGGATCATCGATCAGCTCACAGAGCTCGAGAGCTTTCTTGGTGTTCGGAGCCGGCACGCACGTCGGACAGCTGGCGCCCGCGTTGACGTGATCGTCGGCCCAGACGGTCAGATCGTCAGCCAGAATTTGAAGCTCGGAATCGCGAGACTGATGGGCGCCGTCGCCGCTGTAGCCGTTGTTGGAACGCGAATCGCCGATGTTGACCGTCCACTCCCCGGGGACCGGCAGCGATTGATATTGAATATCAAAAATTGCACGGCGCCAGCCGAACGGCGAGCTGCCGTCGAGCGGAGCGACCTGCATCACCGCCTGACTGCCAGCAACGTTGACAAAAGGCGCCAGGTCGGTCACGCAATTATGAACGTTGTTGACCAGGTCGATAGTACAGGAATCACAGCTCCCGGCAAGCTCGATTTCACACTGCTGGGCCATCGCTGGCATCATCGGCACCATCGCCATGGCCGCTAACAAAATCACAACTTTCGATCCCTTCATTTCAAACATGATGTTCTCCTCTTCCGAGTTTGACTCGGATCCGTTGTTGGTCTTGATTGGATAGGCGCAAAGCACTTCAGGAGTCCCTCACAAGTCCGATTAATTTTCTTGGCAGGGAACCAAATCCAGGTTTTTCCGTATCCCTAAGTAGCTGCTCATCGATGGAGAGATCTCAAGGAGACGACAATGAACGCCTTGCCCCGCAACGTCCTCTACGCCCTGCGCAAGCTCATCAAGAGCCCCGGTTTTACCGGCCTGGCGGTGCTCACCCTGGCCCTCGGCATCGGCCTCAACTCGGCGGTGTTCAGCGTCGTCAACGCGATCTTGTTCCGGCCGCTGCCGGTTCACGCACCGGAGGAGTTGGTCAACCTCTACACCGAAGAGGATGCCGGTCTCCTCAGCCACGCGCCGATGGCGTTTCCCGACTACGAAGACTTCGCCCGCGACAGTCGCAGCTTCGAGCAACTCGCCGCTTATACCTCGAGCAGTCTGGTGCTCGAGCACGGTGAGGAAAGCGACAGCGTTATGGCCGAGATGGTCTCGGGCAATTACTTCGACATGCTCGGCGTCAGCACCGCCGCCGGCCGGACGTTCACCCCGGCGGACGACGCGGACGGCAACCCGCAATTCGTCGCCGTGCTCAACCATGGCGCCTGGCAGCGACGTTTCGGAGCCGATCCCGGCATCGTCGGTCAGCAGCTGCGAATCAACGGCCAACCATTCACCGTCATCGGCGTTGCCGAACCGAGCTTCTTCGGCATGATGCGCGGCTTCGCGCCCGATCTCTGGCTGCCGATCCGCACCTCGAGCGAAATCTTTGCCGGTTCGATTTCCAACGCCGGCACGCCGACCGAAGGCGTCGACCGACTCGACGATCGCGGCCGGCAGTGGCATTTTGTGGTCGGTCGGCTGGCCGACGACGTCGCCCTCGCCCAGGCGAGCGCCGAGATCGACACGATCGGCGAACGACTGAGGCAGGAGTATCCGAACTCCAACGAGAAACGCTCCTTCGCTCTGGTTGAAACCAATCGGATTCGCCTGTGGCCAGGGCTCGATCAAGCCCTTTACACCGGCTCCTATATCGTGCTCGGGGTCGTCGCACTGGTGCTGCTAATCGCCTGTGCCAACCTCGCCAATATGTTGCTGGCGCGGGCGGTGGCGCGGCGCAAAGAAATGGCGACCCGCTTGGCCCTCGGCGCCAGCCGCGGGGCGGTCGTGCGTCAGCTATTGGTCGAGAGCCTGACCCTGGCACTGCTCGGCGGCGGCGCGGGTCTACTGCTGGCGTCTTTGTCCAACTTCGCTATCGAACGGGTGTCACTGCCGCTACCGGTGGATATACATTTGGGGCTGGCCCTCGACCTACGAGTGGTGCTCTTCACCTTCGCTCTCGCCACCGTCGCCGCCATCGCCTTTGGTCTGGCGCCGGCGTTTGAGGCCACTCGGACCGATCTGACCAGCGCCTTGTCCGACGAGACCCGGGGCAGCTCCGCTGGCCGGGGCAAGCGCCGACTGCGCGATGCCTTGGTGGTCGCCCAGATCGGACTATCGCTGGTCCTTCTGATCTGCGCTGGGCTGGCGGTACGCAGCATGGGCAACGCCCATCGTATCGATCCGGGATTTGATGCCCAGGGGCTGGTGGTCGCCGGGCTGTCCCCCGAAAAACAAGGTTATAACCAGGCTCAAGCCCAAGATTTCTTACAGCGTCTGGACGATCGCCTGAGCCACCGGCCGGAGATACGCTCGGTGGCCTACGCCGGTCACTTGCCACTCACCTTCAACATCAGCTTCACCGGCGCCGCCGCCGAGGGTCAAGATACGGTACCCCCGGAAGAGTGGCCGATCTTCGACACCGCCAGCGTTGGCCCCGAGTACTTCGACACGATGGGCATCCCGGTGCTGCGCGGCCGCTCCTTCAACACCTGGGACAACGCCGACGCTCCCCAAGTACTGATCGTCAACGAAACCGCGGCGGAACGGTTATGGCCGGGGGAGAGCGCCGTCGGTCGACGTCTGCGCATCGACGACTCCGGCGATGACTACCTGGAAGTGGTCGGCGTCGTCCGGGACGGCAAATATCGCACCTTGGGCGAGGAACCACGCCCCTTCATCTATCGAGCGGTCGCCCAGAACTGGAAGAGCTTTCAAGTCCTGATCGCGCGGGTTGACGGTGATCGCGCCCAGGCCCTGGCGACCCTGCGCCAGGAAGTTCGCGAGCTCGACGCCAACCTGGCCGTCAGCCAGCTGGCGACGATCGAAGATGCCACCGCTTCGGCACTGATCTTGCCGCGTGCCGGCGCAGCACTTTTCGGCCTGTTCGGCGTCATCGGCCTGGTCCTAGCGATGACCGGCATCTACGGCGTGGTGTCCTACCTGGTCAGTCAACGCACCCACGAGATCGGCATCCGCATGGCCATGGGGGCCCAAGGCTCGGATATTCTGCGCTTGGTGGTCCGCCAAGGGCTGGCTCTGACCGTTGCCGGCGTCGCCCTCGGCCTGGCCACCGCCTTCGCCGTCACCCGAGTGCTGTCGGTGATGCTCTACGGCATCAGCGCCACCGATGCGGTGACCTTCGCCGCCGTGCCCTTGCTGCTGACCCTGGTGGCGCTGCTGGCGACGGTGATTCCCGCCCGCCGCGCCAGTCGGCTCGATCCGCTGATCGCGTTGCACCACGATTGAGCCGAATCTGGGCGGCGATCCTCTCTCCCCCAGAGATCGGGGAGAGAGGATTCATGAGGCAGAAGCTGGTTACTCGCCGCTATTCTCTGCCGCCTCGATCGCCTCCTGAACTTCCTTGGGTGGCCCGACCGGCACGTCCTTCTCAAAGAAAAACTGCGCGGGCCCGACGGTGCCACTCAGAATCGCCTTGGCGTCGCGACCGGAAAAAGCCTGGAGATCAACCCCGGCATTGCCCTTGAGCGACTTGCCCGGACTGAGAATGGTGCTGCCGCCGGCACTGTCGAACGGCGTGCCGGTGCCAAAAGCTACTCCCACCGATCCCAAGTTCATCGCCTCATCCTTGACCCGGACTTCAAAATTGGCGGCGGCGCTCTCCCCGGGATAACCGGAGACCTCAAAAGTCACGTGGACCAGATCATTACCGTCAGACATCAATCTCTCCTTCCGTGAGCTGTCCATACCTCGTCTGAGATGTTTCGACTTCGAAACGGCAGGGGATGAGTTTATCGAAGCCGGTCGCTTGAGGTCCGGTCGGGTATAAGATGTCGAGCAGGATCCTTCAATGGCTGAGCTTGTCCCCATTCCCTTTGCCGATCTGGTGCGCCGCATGCGGCGTGAGGTCGAAATCAGCGGCGCGATCTTCGATCTGCCGATCGCCAAATGGTGGATTCCCGATCCGGAGCTGGACTTCTCCGCTAGCCACTTCGACCGTCGAGCGGCGACGCCGGTCGGGCCAGCCGCCGGCCCCCACACCCAACTCGCCCAGAACATCGTGCTGTCCTGGCTCGCCGGCAGCCGCATCATCGAGCTCAAGACGGTCCAGATCAACGACCAACTGGAGATTCCTCGGCCTTGCATTCACGTGCCCAACGTCGGCTATAACGTCGAATGGTCCCAGGAGCTACGGGTTCCTCAATCCCTCACCGAATATGCCAAAGCCTGTTATCTGATCGAGATCTTGAAGCACACGCGCGCCTTCGGTGCCTTTCCTGAAGGATCCGAGGTGGGCTTCGACGTCATCTACGACATCTCGGTCGGCTACGACCTGGAGGGCATTCAGTCTCCTCCGGTCACCGGCTTCATCCGCGGCTTGCAAAACCCGGAAGAACACTTCGCGGCCCTACGGCGGGAGTTGACCGACGATCTGGCCGAATTTCGCAATCTCGAGTTGCCCACCGCGATCTCCGACTGCGTCACGCTGTCGACCTTTCACGGCTGTCCAGCGGATCAGATCGAGCAGATCGCCCGCTACCTGATCGACGATCTCGGCCTGCACACGATCATCAAGCTCAATCCCACCTTGCTCGGCTTCGAGACCGTGCGCGAAATTCTGCACGATCGCCTGGGCTACCACCATTTGGAGCTTTCCCGCGAAGCCTTCGATGTCGACCTGCAGTATGACGACGGTCAGGCGATCCTGAGGCGCCTGAGGCAACTGGCCGAGGCCAGAGGTTCGATCATCGGCGCCAAGTTCACCAACACCCTGGTGGTGCGCAATCAGGAAGAGATCTTTCCGACCCAGAGCGACGCCTATATGTACGTCTCCGGGCAGCCACTGCACGTCTTGTCGATGAACCTGATGCAGCGCTTTCGCGAGGATCTGGGGTTTGAGTTTCCGGTGTCGTTCTCCGCCGGTATCGACGCCCGCAACTTTTCAGCCGCGGTCGCCTGCGGCATGGTGCCGGTGACCACCTGCACCGATCTGCTGCGTCAGGGGGGCTACGGACGCCTGCCCGGCTATCTGAAAGCCCTGGGCAAGGCGATGCGCAAGCTCGGAGTCAGCAGTCGCGAGGCCTACGTGCTAGCCGCCCACGGCCACGGTGCCGAAGCCGCGATCAGCAGCCTCGGTGAGGATCTGGCGACGGAGAGCGTCGTCCACCGCCTGAGGACGATCGCCGATCAGACCCCGGACCGCCTGCCTGCCGATCTGCGCGAGATCGCCGCGGGAGCATGCGCCGATCCGGACTCGGTGGTGCAGCAAGCCACCCGCATCGCCGGGCGCCTCAACAGCCGAAAGATCGTGCCCCCCTTGGCGGACGATCCCCGCTACCGAGCCGAACGCAATCGCAAGACGCCACGCCGGATCGACTCCCAGCTCGAGCTTTACGACTGCATCAACTGCGATCTGTGCATCTCAGCCTGCCCCAACGACGCCATCTTCGCCTACACCACCGAGCCGATCGAAATCGCCACCGAGCGTCTGAGCGGCGGCGCCGAGGGCCCGCTGCATCGCGTCTCGGGCGCCGGCTTCAAAATCGGCGACCCCCACCAGCTGGCGGTGATCGAAGGCGCCTGCAATGAGTGCTCGAACTGCGAAGTCTACTGCCCCGAGCAAGGCGCCCCCTTCGTGGTCAAAGAACGATGGTTCACGAGTCACGAGACGTTTGAAGAGCAGCCCACCTTGGACGGTTTCTACCGCGATCGCGGCACTCTCCATGCTCGCTTGGGCGGCCTCGAGATGCGATTTACTCCCGAGCCGGAACACAACCGCGCGACCCTGACCGGCACGGACTTCCATCTCGAGCTCACCTGGCAGCCGTTTGAGGTGGTTCAGGGACATCTCGCCGGCCCTGAGACCGGCCTCGACACCGCGGATCTCTGGCGGATGAAAACCGTCTGGGAATCGATCGCCAACTCCGCGACTCCTAATACGATCAGTTGCGCTGCCAGATAAATCGGCCTATCGACTTCACAAAGTGAAGTGATTTCGCCTATAGTTGGAATAAGTCTGAGAGGAGCCAAATCCTCTGACAGGAGGATGGCTTGACCTTCAAGCTTGGAGCCGGTCGTCCACCGGCTCGAGCAGACCGTTGGAGAGCGGTCTTTAACGATGAGGAGCGCGATATGAATATCAAAACTCAGCTCAAGGCTGGCGACAGCAGCAATCCTCGCCAGGGAGACTCTGGCGGCCCGATGTAAGTTATTCAGTGCCCCCGCTTGCGGGGGCGCCTCGCATGCCGCGAGATCAATCAAGGGGTGCATCATGCGCCCTTTGATTCTTTCAGAGGCAACCGCGCGAGGTCAGTCAAGGGGGGCGTGAGCCCCCCTTTTTGTTTTTTGCAGCATCCGCGGGCTCGTTGACGCCGGCCGCCGCGTCACACCTTGTCTTTCTTGCGCGGCTTCGCCTCAGACGGCGAGCCCACATCGGTAGCCAGGGAAGCCAAAAGCTGACTCGGGACTCAAGAATTCGGCTTCCCTAGGGCAACTGGCGTATGCTTGACTTTCGAATCCACGGTCCCGTTCTGAGGCCCTTCTTTTCTGGAAAGCCAAATGCGAAGTCGATTTGTCAACCTGCGCATCCCCGAACAAGGCAACGAAGTCCGAGCCGCTGAGATCCTGATCGAGGATGGCCGGATCCTGTCGATCGAACCGACGGGCTCTCCCCTCGCCTCCGATGACGAACAGCGTGTCGACCTCGGTGGCGCCTTGGTTCTGCCTGGGGTCATCGATGGTCACGTCCATTTCGACGACCCCGGCTTCACCCATCGCGAGGACTTTGAAACCGGCACCCGAGCCGCTGCCGCCGGCGGCGTTTCCTGTGTTGTCGACATGCCGTGTACTTCGTTGCCACCGATCACCTCCGGCGCCAACCTCCATCACAAGCTCGGCATCATCTCGCCCAAGGCCCATGTCGATTTCATGCTCTGGGGCGGTGTCTGCGACAACTCGATGGCGGAGCCTGACTGGCGCGCGCACCTGAGAGAGCTGGCCCAGGAAGGCGTCGGTTCGATCAAGGTCTACATGCTCTCCGGGATGGACACGTTCCGGGATCTGGGAGCCGATCAGATTCGTGAGGTCTTGCAAGAGACCGAGAGACTCGGCGTACCGGTGGGGGTTCACGCAGAGGACCGGGATTTGGTCCATGAGCTCACCGACTGGCTGCAAAGCAACCAACAAAACGAGCTGGCGGACTACGCGGCCTCACGACCTGCGGAAGCCGAGCTCAAGGCGGTCCAGACCCTAAGCAACCTATGCCGGGACACCGGGGCCCAGATTCACGTCGTTCACGTCGGCACCGGCCGCGCGGTCGACGTCATCGCGGAAGCTCGGGCCGACGGCTTGCCGATGTCCGGTGAGACCTGCCCTCATTTCCTCGAGTTTACCGGCGAAGATCTGACCGACCTGGGGTCGGTGCTCAAGACCGCACCAGTGGTCAAGACCCGGCATGATCGCGACCGCCTGTGGCAAGGCCTGGCCGAGGGCGAGCTCGACTACGTGGCCACCGATCACGCCGCCGGCCAGTGGCCGGAAGAGAAGAAGACCGGCAGCGTCTGGACCGACTATGGCGGAGTGCCCGGAGTCGAGTTGATGCTGCCTTATCTGCACTCCGAAGGCGTCGGCAAAGACCGCCTCACCCTCGAACGCTTAGTCGAGATCACCGCCGCGGCCCCCGCTCGCTTTTTCGGCATCGAGAATCGCAAAGGCCGCCTCGCCCGCGGTTTCGACGCCGACCTGGTGGTCTTCGATCGACAGGAAGCCTGGACGGTGCGAGCCACGGACCTGCACAACATGAACCGTTATACCCCTCATGAAGGTCAAACGTTCACCGGTCGCGTGCGCTCGCTTTATGTTCGCGGCGAGCGGGTCTTTCATCGGGATCGTTTCGGCCAGGAAAGCTTCTCTCCCCCCGGCACCGGCCAGTGGGTGCAGCGATCCTCACGAGTCGCTTGACGTCCGAAGTGACGGGAGGGGATGACTCCGCGCCATGCGTCCGAAGTTCCTTCTCTGCCTATGGCTCGCGCTCGCGGGACTCCTCTGGGGAAACGGACGACTCTGGGCCCAGCCGGACGCCGATTCCTTAGCAGCCCAGCTCGCCGAGACGGAGGGCGAGGCCAGGCTCGAGCTCCTGATTCGGCTGGTCGCCACAACCCACAAGGACCGGCCGGCCCAGGCCCTCGACTGGGGCACCGAGGCACTCCGACTATTGGCCTCCTTCCCCGATCAGGATCGAGAGCTCAACCTCCTCACCGATCTGGCCCGCGCCAACACTCGACTGCGCCACTATCAGGAAGCTCTGCATCTCGGTCGCCGAGCCCATGATCTTGCACAAGCCAAGCAGGAAAAGGCAACGATCGCCCTGACCTTCAGTACCCTCGGCGACGTCCATCGAGCGCGCGATGAAAATACCGAAGCCTTAAACAATTCCTTGCAGGCCGCGGAACTCTATCGAGAGCTCAAAGACGCTTCCTTGCTGGCCGAGGTGTTGAGCGACGCCGGGGTTGCTTACAGTCGGTTGAGCAATTATCAGGACGCCTTGAAATGTTACTTTGAATCCCATCAAATCAGCCAAGAGTCAGGGGACCGCCACGGAATCGCCCGGGCCTTGAATAACATCGGCATTGTTTATCGCCAGCTCGAACAATATCACGAGGCCCTTGAGTATTATCTCCAAGCCTTGGAAATCCAGGAGCAAAATGACAATCTCCCAGCGGTCAGTCGATTATTAAACAATATCGGCATTATCTATCGATATATGGGAGACCCGGATCGCGCGATTGAACATTACAGCCGATCCCTCGAGATCAAACGACAGCTCGACGACTTGCGGGGAACGGCGGCCACCCTGCTCAATCTTGGCATGGCCCATGAACAGAGTGGGGATTTCGCTTTGGCGCTCGAACATTTCCAGCGGGCGCTCACCGGCCAGGAAGAGGTGGGAAACCGCGCCGGCATCGCCAACGCGCTCGAACATATCGCCCGAATTGAACGCAAGAACGGCCACCACAATCTGGCGCTGGCGAACATCCAGCGATCGATCTCGATCGCTGAAGAAATTGGCAGGCAAGACGACATCAAAGATGGCTACCAAGAGCTATCGATCATCTATACCGAGCTCGGGCGTTTCCGCGAGGCGCTCGAAGCATTCCAAGCCTATGAACACCAGAAGAGCGAGATCTATAACGCTCGCAACAGCAAAATCCTGGCCGAGATGCAGACCCGCTTCGAGACCGGTCGTAAGGAACGAGAGATCGAGTTGCTGCGCCAAGCTCAGGAGATCGGCAACCTGGAGACCACCCGTCAGCGAGCGATGCGCCACGCGCTGTTGATCGGCCTGGGATTGTCTTCGCTGATCATTCTCTCGCTGTACAGTCGCTATCGTCTCAAGTCCCAGTCGGCGCGCGCCATCGAAAATAAGAATGCCGAGCTTGAGCTCACCCTGGCAGATCTCAAGGCGTCAGAGGAGCACCGACGACGACTGGAGAAGGAGCGCGTCCAACAACAGGAGCGGGAACGCTACATCTCCGAGATCGAAGCGCACAACGCCGAGATCGAAGCGCGCAACGCTGAGATGGAGCGCTTCACTTACACGGTCTCCCACGACCTCAAGAGCCCGCTGGTGACGATTCGCGGATTCCTCGGCCTGTTGGAGCGAGACGCACTGAGCGGCGACTCCGAGCGTCTACAGCGAGATATCTCACGCATCGATACCGCGGCCAAGCATATGGCCGTCTTGCTCGACGAGCTGCTTCAACTGTCGCGGGTTGGCCGGGTGGTCAACGAGCCTGAGGAGGTGTCGATGCTTGAGCTGGTCCACGAAGTCTTGGATCGGCTCGCCGGACAGCTGGCAGCCCGCGGGGCCAAGATCGTCGTCGCACCCGATCTACCGCCGGCGATCGGTGATCGCCCGCGACTCTTCGAGGTGCTGCAAAACTTAGTCGACAACGGCTTGAAGTTCATGGGCGACCAGCCCGAACCGCGAGTCGACGTCGACTGGCGGCAAGACGCGGATGAAGTCGTCTACAGGGTGAGCGACAACGGCATCGGCGTCGATCCCCGCTACCACCACAAGGTCTTCGGACTCTTCGATCGGCTCGACGCGCAAGTCGAAGGCACCGGCGTCGGCTTGGCGCTGGTCAAACGCATCGTCGAAGTGCATCATGGCCGCGTCTGGGTGGAATCTGAAGGCCTCGGCCACGGGTCGACCTTCTGCTTCAC
Organism: Carybdea cf. marsupialis auct. non (Linnaeus, 1758); assembly: GCA_010016065.2. NCBI lineage: Eukaryota > Metazoa > Cnidaria > Cubozoa > Carybdeida > Carybdeidae > Carybdea > Carybdea cf. marsupialis auct. non (Linnaeus, 1758). The sequence continues at coordinate 17,789 of JAAAKL020000025.1, read as the reverse complement.
CCTCGGTGAGATCCGGAGCTCGCCGGATTCGGACGCGACGGAGGAAAAGGGAACTACAGCATGACGGACGTCTTTTTACTCATGGGCGGCACCGTTGCCACCCACCTGGAAGCCCCCGAGATTCTGCGCGATGGTGCGGTCGCCTGGCAGGGAGAACGCCTTCTCGCGGTCGGCCCCGAGTCCGAGCTCAAGGCGGAATACCCCGACGCCACTCTGCTCGACGCCCGAGGCGGAATCATTCTTCCCGGACTGGTCAACCTCCATCACCACTTCTACTCGGCGCTCGCCCGAGGTCTTGACCCGGGCACACCGATGAAGAATTTCGGCGAAGTGTTGGACCGTCTCTGGTGGCGTCTCGACCGCGCCCTCGATCTCGAGACGGTGCGCATTTCAGCACAGCTGTGCGCCGCTGACTCGGTGCGCTGGGGCAACACCTGCATCTTCGACCATCACGCTTCGCCGTCCTGCGTCGCCGGCAGCCTGGATGCGATCGCCGGAGCCATCGAAGAGGCCGGGCTCTCGGCAGTGCTTTGTTACGAGGTCACGGATCGCAATGGCGCCGACGAGGCGACGGTGGGACTGGAAGAAAACCTGCGCTTTCTCGAAGCCCGACGCGGCCATCCGCGAATTCGCGGCGTCTTCGGTCTGCACGCCAACTTCACCCTGCGCGACGAGACCTTGGAGCAAGTCGCGAGCCGGCGAGCCCCCGGGGACGGTTGTCACATTCACCTCGCCGAGGACCCGATCGACGTCGCCGCCTCCCACGAGGCGTTCGGCGTCGGCCCGGTCGAGCGCCTCGAGCGCTTCGGCCTGCTCGACGATCGGGCCCTGCTCGCCCATGGCATCCATCTCGAAGCCGCCGACTACGAGACCATCGCTCACCACCGCTCGACCGTGATTCACAATCCGGAGTCGAACAATAACAACGGCGTCGGCCGCCTGGATACGGCGATCGCCGCCGGCCACGGCTGCCGGGTCGGCCTGGGAACCGACGGCATGTCGTCGGCGGTGCAGCGCGCCCTGCGCGCCGCCTTTCTGACCCATCGGGGCGCCACCCGGGATCCGTCCTCGGGCTTCGAAGTCCTGCCCGAGCTGCTCGCGGGCAACGCCAGGATCGCCGCCCGTTTCTTTGACGAGCCCTTGCTCGGCTCCTTGACGGTCGGCGCCCCGGCGGACGTCATCGTCGTCGACGCGCCGCCGCCGACCGTCCTGACCACCGATAATTTCTTCGGTCACCTGGTTTACGGCCTGAGCGAAGCGCCGGTCCGTCACACGATCGCCCGCGGCCAGGTCCTGCTCGAGCATTTTCGCCATACGACGATCGACGGCCAGGCCTTGGCGGCCCGCGCTCGCGAGCTTTCGCCAGCCCTATGGCAGCGATTCCACGCCCTCTCGTGGGGCACCTCTTTTCTGGGAGAGCCATGAGCACAGAGAACCGAGACGAAATCCGCCAGCGTGCCGTCGAGCGCTGCCGCGAGCGCGGCGTACTGATCCCGAAGCTGGCTGAGCTGCGGGATCCGGAAACCGTCGACCCGGCGATCGTGCAAGCACTGCCCAAGGTCGAGATGCAAGCGGTCGATCCGCTGAATCTCTTTCGCATCAGCTGGCACAATGACCCCACCACCGGCGGCTTCGGCCCCGTCAACCTGCTCGAGCTGCCGTCGGAGTTGACCGGCGTCGAGGCGCGCATCGTCGGCATCGTCGGCAAACACTTCCCGACCGGCGCCCATAAGGTTGGCGCCGCGTTCGGTTGCCTGGCGCCGCGGCTGGTGAGCGGCGAATTCGATCCTACCCGCCAGCGGGCGGTGTGGCCGTCGACCGGCAACTATTGCCGCGGCGGCGTGTTCGACGCCGCGCTTCTCGGCTGCAAGTCCCTGGCGATCTTGCCCGAGGGCATGAGCCGCGAACGCTTTCGCTGGCTGAAGAAAATGAAAGCTGAGATCCTGGCCACCCCCGGCACCGAGTCGAATGTCAAGGAGATCTTCGACGCCTGCTGGCAGATCCGCGACACCCGTCCGGACGCAGTCATCTTCAATCAATTCGAAGAGTTCGGAAATTACCTCTGGCACTATGGCGTCACCGGCCCGGCAGCCGAATCAGCGTTCCTGAGTCTGACGCCGGTCGACCCAGAGGCCGGCTCAACGGCTCCCGATCCTCTGGGCTCCGGCCCGCGCTACATCCAGCCGCCAAAGCCAAAGTTCGCGGGTCCTCCCCACGACGTCGGGCGTCACAGCGGCCCGCGTCATCCCGAGTTGCGCCTGGCCGCCTGGGTCGGCGCCACCGGCTCCAGCGGCACCCTGGCCGCTGGTGACTATCTCAAGGAGCGCTTTCCGGGCTGCGTGATCGTTGCCGCTGAAGCCCTGGAATGCCCGACCTTGCTCGAATGCGGCTACGGCGGACACCGGATCGAAGGCATTGGCGACAAGCATGTGCCTTGGATCCACAACGTGCGCAACACCGACCTGGTGACCGCGATCGACGACGAAGCGACGATCCGCATTCTGCGGCTGTTCAACGAGCCGGCGGGCCAGAATGTGCTCTCGATCTACGGGGTCGACGACGAAGTGATCGATCAACTATCACTCTTCGGCATTTCCGGGGTGTGCAACCTGCTGGCCGCGATCAAGACCGCTCGTTACTATGAGCTCGAGGCCAACGATGTGGTGTTGATGCCACTGACCGACTCGGTGGAGCTCTATCGAACGCGACTTTCTGAGCTGCGTAAGGAACGCGGCGGCGCGATGACCAAAACCGGATCGATCGTCAACTTCGAGCGCTACCTGCTGGCGACCAGCGTCGACTATCTCAAGGAGCTGCGCTTCACCGACCGACGAGCGATTCACAATCTCAAATACTTCACCTGGGTCGAGCAGCAGCATAAGACGGCGGCCGAGCTCGACGCCTTGTGGAGTCCGACCTTCTGGAAGGATCAGGCGGCCCGGCTGCCCCACTGGGACGAAGAGATCGAGCGATTCAACCGTGAGACCGGCGTCCTGGATCAGATCCGTTCCCGGCCGCTCGCATAGGCCGGGCCGTTCGCTCCAGCTGCGAAGCGAATGTCCTCCGGAGCTGCCCTCATGATCCAAGCAGCTCCTGATTCGGAGTTACTATTTTGCCGCCAGGTTCTCGTAGACGATCGAGGTGAATTGCTCCGGGTTGATGAAGACCTTGCCCCAAGGATCGTCCCAGGCCGTCGTCGGTTTGGCGGCAATGGCTTGCTCCAAGCTCTTGCCCTCTTTGATCAGCGCCCCAACTTTGGCTCGAATGTCCTTGAGCATTTGGACATAGGTCGCTAGCTCTGCCCGATTGGACAACGGACCATGCCCAGGCATGATCTTGGTTTCGTCGTCCGTCATCGATAGAACTTGTTCACAGGCGGCAATCACACCGTCGACTGAACCGCCGGAGGAGTTGTCGATGAAGGGATAGAGACCGTTGAAGTAAAGATCCCCCATGTGAACGACGTTGGCGCTCTTGAAATGGACGATCGCATCGCCATCCGTATGGGCTGGCGGCACATGAAAAGCATGCAGTTCGTCCCCATTCAAGTGAAAGCTCACGGAGTCGGCAAAGGTGATCACAGGCAAGGCAGCTTTGGGCGCTGGCGGCACCTGATTCTTGAAGAATTCGACCAAGCCGCCGGTCTCCATGCGCCGTCGTACATTTTCGTGAGCGACGATCACCGTCCCTGCTTTGCCAAAGTTCTCGTTGCCGCCGGTGTGGTCGCCGTGCCAATGGGTGTTGACCAGAAAGCGGACTGGCTGGTCTGAGATCTCGGCCACTGCGGCCTGAATCTTGCCGGTTAGCGGCGCGAACTGATCGTCGATCAGGAAGACGCCGTCCTCCCCAGCCGAAACTCCGATATTGCCGCCCTGGCCGATCAGCATGTAGACGCCATCGGCAGCCTGGACGGTCTCAATCTTGACCTCTTCCGGGCTGCCCTGCCCTGAAAGTGACGGCGTCAAGAGCAACGAGAACAGGATGAGGATCTGAAAGGTCTGACGAAGTCGGTGCATCGAAATTTCCTCCACGAGGTTCGAAATGTCGCGACCAGCAAATGGCGGGCGCTGGGGAGCTGAATTGTTGGGATGAACGCGAGTCGATAGGGATCGTAGCAGAGACGCTCCCCACAACAGGTTTTTTCGGCGGGAACCCGATCCTGGTTTTGCGAGTCCATAGAGCAAAGTCGACTCATCGCCAGCGAGGAGCCCGAAATGGACCGATTACGCCAGGATCTGCGTTATGCCCTCAGGACCTTGAGTCGCAGCCCCGGCTTCACCGCGGTGGCGGTGATCACCCTGGGCCTCGGCATCGGGGCCACCTCGGTCGTCTTCAGCGCCTTCGATACGGTGCTGCTGACGCCACTGCCTTACGACACGCCGGATCGATTGGTGCAGGTGCTCGAGGCCACCGCCTGGTCCGGCAACACGCCGCTGTCTGCCGCGGAGCTCCGGCATTTAAAGCAGAACAGCCGATCGCTGGAGACGATCGCCGGCCTCGATCGGGTCGATTTCCATCTCATCACCGCGGATCGACCCGAACGCCTGGCCGGAGCCCTGGTCGACGTGGACTTCTTTCCGACGCTGGGCGTCAAACCCCACCTGGGACGGCTGTTCCGCACCGAGGAAGGTAACGTCGGTGCCAATCGGGTGGCACTCCTCAGCTACAGATATTGGCAACGCGAGCTCGGTGCTGACCCAGAGATTCTCGGGCGGCAGCTTCAAATGCGCTGGAACGCCTCGTTCGGACCTAAGCGCTCTTTGGCAGAGACCTTCACCATCGTCGGCATCTTACCGTCGCATTACATCGACCCGAGTGGTCCGCGGGACGTCTGGGTTCCTCTGGCGCTGACCACGGAAGACGTTGACAGCCACAACCATTACCTCTTCGCGTTCGCTCGATTGGCTCCGGAGGTCTCGGTCGCCGACGCGGCGCGCGAGGTGTCGCAGCAACTCCACGGCCTGGAGCGTCCGGTCCAGCAACTCTCAGCCCATGAAGAAGAGCTCGCCGCCTCGGTCTCCAGCCTGCCCGAGCGCGCCGTCGGCCGCGTCCGCCCCGTCCTGCGACTGCTGGCGGTCGCAGTCGGTTTCGTGCTGCTGATCGCCTGTGCCAACGTCGCCAGTCTGCTGCTCGCCCGGGCCAACGGCCGACGGCGGGAACTCGCTCTGCGCCGTGTCGTCGGGGCGAGTCGCGGTCGCCTGATCCACCAACTGCTGATCGAGAACCTGACCCTGGCCGGGCTCGGAGCGATCCTGGGCTTGGGTCTGACCTGGGCTGGCGTCAAGGTACTTCGCGCCTTGGACCCCGGAACGCTCCCGCGTCTCGACGAAATTTCCGTCGACTGGAGAGTGTTCAGTTTCACCCTCGGGGTCGCGGTCTTCACCGGTCTGCTGTTCAGCCTCGCACCGATGCTCGGCGTCGGCAGGTCTCGAGCCGCGGCGGCCCTACGCGGCGCTCGCGCATCCGCCAGTCGGCGCGGGAGCCGAATGCACGGCACCCTGGTGATCGCCGAAACCGCTCTCGCATCCATGCTTCTGATCACCGCCGGTCTGCTGCTGACAAGCTTCCAGCGCCTGCGGGATTTTCCCCTCGGTTTCGATACGAACTCGGCGCTGTCGTTCGAAGTCGCACTGCCGGCCCAAAGCTATCCGGAAGCGTCTCAACGAGAAGCCTTCTTGCGATCTGCCGTCGAACGCCTCGAGGCGATGCCGGGGGTTGAGAATGCGGCAGTGACCAACACCCTGCCGATCAGCTTTCTCAACACCGCGACCGCCCTGAAGATCGACGGTCAGCCGGGCGACGACGGCAAGGTGAAGTCCGCGTCCTACCGCGCGGTCAGCGAGAGCTACTTCTCAGCGCTCCGCATTCCGCTCCTGCGTGGAACCTCTTTCCAGCGTTCAGATATCGACGAGGCGCCCCGTGTCGCGATCGTCAACCAGAAATTCGCCGAGCATTTCTTGGGCGGCTCCGATCCCGTCGGCCGACGGTTGGACCTGGTGTCGCTGAATCTCGAGGAGGTGACAATCGTCGGCCTGGTCGGCAATGTTCACGTATTCGGAGCCCAACGCTCCGAACCGCCGATCATCTACATTCCCAACCTGTCAGCCCAAACCGCCAGCTTTGTCTTGCGCGGTGACGGTGAAATGGCAGCACTGGCGTCGGCTGCTGAGCGCACGATCCACGAGCTCGACCCGGAGCTACCGATCGTCGGCTTGCAACCGTTCAGCCAGTGGGCGGAGCGTATCTTGTCGCGACCGCGGTTTCAGACGGTGCTGCTGAGCCTGTTTGCTGCGTTGGCGTTGATCTTGGCCGTGGTCGGCATCTACGGCCTGCTGAGCTTCGGGGTCAGTCAGCGGGTGCGCGAGATCGGCGTGCGCATGGCCCTTGGCGCCCGCCGATCGGACGTCGTCAAGCTGATCGTCAGCCAAGGCCTGCGCCTCACCGTCGCCGGGGTGATGATCGGACTCGGGGGTTCTCTGCTACTCAGTCGATGGCTCGAGAGCCTGCTGTTTGGCATCGGGGCGAGGGACCCAGCCACCTACATTCTCCTGCCGTCGGTGCTCTTCCTCGCCGCCGTTCTTGCCAGTCTGATTCCCGCTCGACGCGCCAGCCGTGCAGAACCGGTCGTGGCTCTGCGTCACGACTGAGCTTGGCGACCTGCCAGGGCTGTCCACCTCGGGGAGCCGACTCGCGGGCGCGGTGCCCACCAGCATGAGTGCCAGAAAGGTGATCCCGTGAGGTCGCATTGGGATCTCCTGTCTCGTTGGGTGGGGTCAGGGCGGCGTGCGAGTGCTGATCTCGGGTGTATGATCTCTCTATTCGACGGGAGCGAGGTCAAGATGGCATCAAAAGTACTGGTCACGCTCGGGGTCTTGGTTTACGGCGTGGTCGCGCCATACCTGGAAATCAATGCGACTCACGTGTTTAATCCCGAATGGCCTCCGCACGCTCGGCTTCATGAGGTTTGGCAACTGATCACTCATTGTGGCATCGGTGTTCTCTGTCTGTGGCTGGTCTGGGTCAAAGCCGAGACTCGGATTCCGAGTCTCTTGAACATCCTGGTCATGGGCGGCGTGCTGGTGGCTCATGCCATCGAGGATTCCTACGGTGGCTCCCTGATTTCCGGCAACTTCCGACACACCGTTCTGGGTATGGAACTCGCCGCCTTTGCCGCCGCCGCTGTGGTGGTCATGGCCGTGGCAGCGTACATTCTGGAAAAACGTCCAACCAAGACTCTGTGAGCACTGCCCAGGAACTCTCATGTCTCTCGAATCCGCCGTCGTCTTGCTGTTTCTGGTCATCGACCCGTTCGGCAACATTCCGTTCTTCGTCGCCGCGCTGAACAGCGTCGACCCGAAGCGCCATCGTTGGATCATCGCGCGCGAACTCCTGGTGGCTTACGCCGTGATGGTGCTCTTTCTGTTTGCCGGCGAGCCGTTGCTCGGGCTGCTCGGGATCTCGGGACCAGCCCTGACCATCGCCGGCGGCGTCATCCTCTTCCTGATTGCTCTCAAGATGGTGTTTCCGCAACACGGACAGTCGCTTCAAGAGGATCTCGACGGCGAGCCCTTCATCGTTCCTTTGGCGATTCCCTACGTCGCGGGTCCGTCCGTGCTCGCCGCCGAGCTCCTGTTGATGAGCCGCGAGCCCGACCGCTGGCCCACCTGGCTGCTCGCCGTGACTCTGGCGTGGGCGGCGACCGCCATGATCGTGGTGGCCGGCAGCCGGATGGCGGCCTTTCTTGGACGCCGCGGGCTGGTGGCGATCGAGCGCCTGATGGGTATGATCCTAGTCGCGATCGCGATCCAGATGTTCCTGACCGGAGTCGAGAACTTCCTCCAGTAGGAGTCGCCACGTGAGGCGGTTCGGCGCCGATGAGACACCTTGCTTCGCTTGGCCTGGAAGATCGTCGACGCCGACGCTAAGATAAGACAAAAGGTTCTTATTGGCGTCGCCGGATCCTCAGATATGCCGGCGGATCGAAGGAGGAGGTCGATATGGCTGAACCACGCATCCCGACGGAACGGATCGACGAAGCTTCAGCACCTCTCGAAGATCGGGACCACCGGCGCCTGTCCCGCGTCGACCGTTCGCTGGCACGGGGCTTGACTCTGCTCGAATGGTGGCAGCAGAAAAACCAGCCGTGGGCGCACGAGCCCGACAGTGCACGCTTCTACGAACACGCCAGGGACGCCTATCCGGAGAGCTTTCCACTGCTGCGCCCATTGCCGCGTTGGGGAGATCATGAGATCAACTTCGGTTACTTCGATGAGGCACCGATCCACGGCCCCGGAGACCTCAAGCCGGTCATGGGACTGTTCCATCAGAGGGTCTTCGACGACCCGAAGACCGTCGCCGAAGATTATGAGAATCCTTATTCCGAGGCGGTCCTCGAAAGATGGCGTCAGGGGTTCCAGATCTTCGTGAACCGTCACCTCCTCCGTCCAAGCAGCCTCGAGCGCGTCGCCGTCCACGTCGACGAGGACCGACGGAGCATCGCAAACTGGCTACGGCCACTCAGCTGGTGGCCTCAGGTGACACAAGATCAAGATCGAGGAGGCTTTGGCTTCTCCCAGATCTACTACAAACGTCAAGACAACGGCCGAGTCGGCAAGTTCCCGGAGGTCGACCGCGACGCCGTCGACGTCCACCGAGTCACCGATAAGTATGACTGGATCGTCGTAAAGATCCACATCTACGATGTCTTTTTAGGCGCCGCCCTCGAGTCCCTCAATGTGAATCTCGACGATGAGGTGCTCGCGATCGTCAGCCGTGAGATTCTCCTCGAAGATCATGAAGGTGACGACCACGTTCGATCTCGCCACGGGTTTGGCTATATCTTCCTCCAGGACACTCGGGAAGCCGGTGACCAACGCCCCTGGCGACGGCCACAGTACGGCATCCAGCTCATCCAATTCCTGGTGTTGAGAAACGGCCGCATCCTCAGCCGTGTGGCCATGGTTAGCGAAAAGCTGCCACAACTCCTCGAGCTCGGCGTCGACGTTTGGACTCTGGAAATCGCCGACCGTCTCTCCCTAGGCTTTTTCAAGCCATTCCTGCGCGCCGGCGTTGGATTCGTCGATCAGGTGACACCAGGATTCGCCGATCCCTTTCTACAACCGGCCAAGCAACTGGCTCAAGGGATCCCGGTGGTACCGACCTTCGATCCCGTGTCGACCTTCGCTAACGTCGCCAACTTTGTCAGCGGTGGCGCAGCGGCACGGAATCTCGGTATTTCGGTCGACGTCCTGCTGCGAACGTTGCTGGCCAACTTTGCGCGAAGCGCCGCCTACACCACAGCGGACCTACGCAGCGTGTGGCGCGCCGTCCCCGACTGGACGGTGCCTAATGACGAGTTGCCCGAGTGGGCCAGGTTATGAGCGCGCCGCGTCACGCGGTGATTCTCTCGGGCGGAGGCGCCAACGGCGCCTACGAGATCGGCGTGATGGAGGCCTTGTTTACCGGCCGGTGGCAACGGGGTCGGGGGGACGCGGTGGACGCATCGATCTTCACCGGCACTTCGGTCGGGAGCTTCAATGCTGCCGCCATGGTGGCGCTTTCGAGCTGGCGTTGGACAGCCGCCGTCCGGCAGTTGCGCGAGATCTGGCTCGAGCGTATCGCGCAGGCCGACGGTCGCCCCAACGGCGTCTTTCGCCTACGCAAGGCCTCGGTTCCTCGCGAGGTCGGCGAGCTCGCGACGAGCTGGCTGCACCGCGGTATCGACCTGGCGTTTTCTGACGAGCCGCCCGGCCGGCGACTCCTGCGCTCCTTCAACATCGCCGACCTGATCTCGACGGCACCCTTGAAGAGCTTGATCGCCGACACGATCGACGAGCAACGGCTTCTTCACTCCGAGACCAAGCTGCGGATCGTTGCCAGCGACTGGGACACTGGCGACCCCGTGGTCTTCTACAACCGTCTCGGAGAACGGGAGAAGAGAAAGAAATTCGGCAGTGACATCCAGGTGCGCGCGCTCACGGAAAAAAATGCCAAGAAAGCGATCCTGGCTTCGACTGCGATCCCGGCGCTCTTTCCCCGGGTGACGATCGACGACGGCTACCTGGTCGACGGCGGTGTGGTGATGAACACGCCTCTGCTCCCAGCCATCCGGGCCGGCGCGACCGTCCTGCATGTGATCCACCTCGAATCCAGGCTGGGGGCCGTGCCGCTCGGGCGCTCGTCGAGCGCGATCGAAGCGATGGAGAAGATCTTGGCCGTCACGCCGGCCCAGTTGATCAGGGGCGACGTCCGTTACGTCCGGCTCAAGCGCGAGATGGTCGAGGCGGCGCAGTGCCTGGACCGAGTGATGAAGCATCGGCCTGAAGCCTTGGGCGAATCCCGAAATCAAGATCTCGAGCAGCTGCGCGCCTTCGTCGAAGAGTATGCGAGCTTGCCGAACGTCGAGATCCATCGTTACTTTCCGGATCAGCCGATCGGGGGCGCGATCGGCCTGCTCGACTTTCGACGGCCTCGCTTGATCAAGCTCATCGAGCTCGGTTTTCGAAACGCTGTGGAGCACGACTGCGAACAAAACCGCTGCGTGGTCTGAGGCCCCTAACTTCCGAGCCGGATGCCCTCGGCGCAGGTCAATCTCGCCACCGACGGACGCCTTAGAGACCACGAAGATCGCCTCGTAGTCAGGCAAACATCTAACCTTCCGGCGGACTTAAACGCCACTCTGTGTCGCGAGGCCTGATCCCGCTCAGCGCGGCACCGTTAAAATCGGCCCATGAGGTCTATCCGATGGCATTGATCAGCGTTCAGGACGTGCTTCTGGACTTCGGTGACGGTCCCCTGCTCCAGGACGCCGGCTTTCAGATCGAAGCCGGCGAACGCATCGCCCTGGTCGGTCGCAACGGCTCGGGCAAGTCGACGTTGATGAAGCTTTTGGCCGCCGACCTCGAACCGGACGAGGGTCGAATCTTGCGCCAGGCGGGTTGCCGGGTGGCGCGTCTGGAGCAAGAGGTCCCCGACGATGTCGACGGCGATCTCTTCGACGTCATCGCGAGCGGCGTCGGCCAGGCGGGTGAGCTGCTCAGCGAATATCACCGCTTGAGCGCGGACATGGCCGGAGATGAACGCCAACTGGCACGGCTCGAGCAAGTGCAGCACCAGCTTGAGGCCGCGGGCGGCTGGCATCTCCATCAGCGAGTCGAGACCGTCATTTCGCGCCTCGGCCTGCCGCCTGAAGGCCGATTCGAAACACTCTCTGGCGGCCTTAAGCGCCGCGTGCTGCTGGCCCGCGCCTTGGTCTGCGAGCCCGATCTTCTGCTGCTCGACGAGCCGACCAACCATCTGGATATCGCCGCCATCGAATGGATGGAGCGGTATCTGCTCGAGCGCCATGCCGGCAGCCTGCTGTTCGTCACCCACGATCGCGCGTTCTTGCGCCGGCTCGCGACCCGCATTCTCGAGGTCGATCGAGGGCAGCTCACCGATTGGCCTGGCAATTGGGACCGCTACCTCGAGCGAAAGCATGCGGCGTTAGCGGTCGAAGCTGATCAGAACGTGCAGTTCGACAAGAAGCTGGCGCAAGAAGAGGCCTGGATTCGCCAGGGCATCAAAGCTCGTCGCACTCGGAACGAAGGCCGGGTACGGGCCCTCGAGCGGCTACGCGAAGAGCGACGCCAACGGCGCAAGGTCGCGGGCACCGCCAGTCTGAGGCTGCAATCCGGCGAGCTGTCGGGCAAAATCGTCATCGAAGCGGCGAACGTCGTCCATCGCTACGACGGCCCGCCTTTGATCGACGACTTCTCGACCACCATTCTGCGCGGCGACAAGGTCGGCATCCTGGGCCCCAACGGCTCGGGCAAGACCACTCTGCTCAAGATTCTGTTACGCGAGCTGAAGCCCCTGGACGGGCAAGTGCGCCACGGCACGCGCCTAGAGACGGTCTACTTCGATCAGCACCGTCAACAACTCGACGATGAACGATCGGTGGCCGACAACGTTGCCGACGGCAACGACCGCATCACCCTCGACGGCAAGACGCGACACGTCATCGGCTACCTCGAAGAGTTTCTTTTCTCCCCCAAGCAGAGTCGCAGCCCGGTGCGCCATCTCTCAGGCGGCGAACGCAATCGTCTGCTGTTGGCAAGGCTGTTTACCCGCAGCTTCAACCTGCTGGTGATGGACGAGCCGACCAACGATCTCGACGTCGAGACGCTGGAGCTGCTCGAACAACGACTCCAGGACTTTCGCGGCACTCTGCTCCTGGTCAGCCATGACCGCGAGCTGCTCGACAACGTCGTGACCAGCACCCTGGTGATGGCGGGCCGAGGTCGAGTCGAAACCTATGCCGGTGGCTACACCGACTGGTTGAGCCAGCGGCCGGCCGTCGATCCTGCTCCTGCGCCGCGCAAGGCCTCGAAGCCGGCCCCCAAGGCGCGACCGAAGCAAGGTCCACGCAAGTTGAGTTACCGCGAAAAACAAGATCTGGAGCGTTTGCCTGCAACCATCGAGGCGCTGGAGAGCGAGCAAGCGGAGCTACACGCGTCGATGGCGGATCCCGAGATTTATCGCCGTGGAGACGGCTCCGAAATTGCCCGCGCCAAGGAGCGTCTGGCCGAAGTTGATCGACAACTGGAGGAATCATACGAGCGCTGGGAAGAGTTGGAGAGCCGAGCCTCCTGACCGATCCATGGCAAGAGACATGATCGATTCCTAGCAGGAGCATGGGTGTAGGATCGACTCAGTGGATCCTGCCTCTGCGAAGAAAGAGCCTGGCGACTTGGGCCCCCTCGGCCATTACGAGCTGCTCGAAAAGCTCGGCGAGGGAGGGATGGGCGTTGTTTTTCGTGCCCGTGACACACGCCTGGGTCGCTTCGTCGCGCTCAAGGTCTTGCCTCCGGACAAGGTCGCCGACCCCCGACGCAAACAGCGGTTCCTGCGCGAGGCGATGCTCGCCTCGGCGTTGAACCATCCGGGCATCGTCACCATTCACGACGTCACCAGCGATCAGGATCGAGATTTCATCGTCATGGAGCTGATCGAAGGAAAATCGCTCCACGACGCGATCCCGGAAGGTGGCATGGAGGCCGCCCGGGCGCTGTCCTACGCGATTGAGATCGCCAGCGCCATGGCAGCGGCCCACCGCGCTGGGATCGTTCACCGCGATCTCAAGCCCCACAATGTCATGGTGACCGAAGCCGGCGATGGCTCTTTCGGCCGGGTCAAAGTGCTCGACTTCGGAATCGCCAAGCTGAGTCCGGTAGCCGATCCGGGAGATACCACCCTGACCCAATTGACAGGCCGCGGAGAGATACCGGGCACCCTCGCCTATATGTCGCCGGAACAGCTTCGAGGCGAGTCGGTCGACCACCGTTCGGATATCTTCTCCTTGGGCGTGATGTGCTATGAGATGCTCACTGGACGGAGGCCGTTTCAGGGCTCGAGCGCTGTCGACCTGGCCCACGAGATCTACTTCACCGCTCCGGAGTCCGTCACTCGATATCGACCTGACCTGCCCACCGCCGTCAGTGACGCCATCGCTCGCACCCTGCGCAAGCAGCGGTCCGAGCGGCCGAGCGACATGGGAGAGCTGCGGGACGAGCTCGCGAGTTGGCTGCCGCAAATCGCTCCGGACCCCACCGCTGATGAGCCGACGCAAGATCGTCTCGAAGGCCGCCGTGACCCAGCAGTCGGAGCTGTGCCGGCTCCGCTCGAGTCGGACGACCGGAGCCATACCCTCTTCGATCTCGTCACGTTCGATCGACGCACTCGGTGGCTCATCGCGCCCCTCCTGACGACTCTCTTGCTCTTGAGCCTGGCCTTGACGCCGGCGTTTCGCCACCGAGTGAGCGAATGGATCGCCGACCGCGACGGCGGCCAAGCCTCGCCGACCGCGGCAACGCTCTCGACCCACGAGATCTATCTCCAGGGCCTGGCGTGGCTTGAGCGCCACTACCGCCCCGGCAACATCGATCTGGCCATCGAATCGTTCCAGCGAGTGCTGGCGCGAGACCGGGAGTCGGCAGCCGCTCACGCCGGTCTGGCAAAGGCTTATTTGCGCAAATACCTCAATGAGGGCAGAGATCGGTCATGGCGCGACCAAGCCCTGGCCAACGCCCGACGCGCGATCGAGCTCAACGGTGACCTCGCCGTCGCCCGCGCCAGCCTCGGTTTGGTGCTGGTCGACCTCAAACAATTCGACGAAGCACGGCTTCACCTCGAACAGGCCCGAATCCAGGATCCATTCAACGTCGACGCCTATCGCGGCTTAGGCAAGATCCACGAGCGTGCCGGCGAACTTCAGGAAGCGGAGTCCCTCTACCGTCACGCTCTCACCGTACGGCCTGAGGATCGGCGCCTGCACGATCTGCTCGGGCGGGTGCTGTATCGCACCGGCCGCTACCCACAGGCTGAGGCCGCCTTTCGGCGCAGCATCGAGCTGGCGCCCGATGCGCCCTATGGTCATAAGAATCTCGCGGCCACCTACCACATGCAGGGCAAGTTTCCACAAGCCGCCGACCAACTCCAGCGAGCCATCGAGTTGCAACCGACGTCGGGTCTTTACACCAACCTCGGCACGCTCTATTTCTATCAGGGCCTCTACCAGGAAGCCCTGGCGGCGTTCGAGAAGGCACTCGCGTTCAAGGGCAGCTCGAACAGCTATCGACGCTGGGCCAATCTCGCAGACGCCTATCGCTGGACTCCCGACAACGAACAACGAGCGAAAGACGCTTATCTCCGAGCGATCCAACTCCTCCGAGAAGAGCTGGCGGCAGCCCCCGCCGACCCTGAGCTGCGGAGTCTGCTGGCGCTCTGGCTAGCAAAGCGGGGAGACCACGACTCAGCGCTGGCTGAACTGGCGACGCTCGAAGAGCTCGGCGTCAAGGGTGGCGCGACCGGGTTCCGGGCGGCGATGGCCTACGAGATCTGCGGTCGCCGGGATGCGGCGCTGCAATCCCTCGAGTCAGCGCTCGCTGCGGGCTACTCGTTCGAAGAAGTCCGCCGGGAGCCCGAGCTCCGAGAGTTACGCGATGACTTGCGCTACCACCGGTTGGCCATGAAATTGCAAAGTCCCTCGACGTCACCCACATCAGGCTCGTAACAGAGTCGGAATCGTAGACCTACGACGAAGGAGAGACCGATGGCTGAACGTACTTTCGCACTCGATCTGGCATTTGATTGGAATCTCAACGGAGCGCTGGAATATAGCTTTTCGGAGCGGAACCGAACGATTCAGGTCCCCTCCCGCTGGCATCAGCTTGAGGAGAAGGACGGTCGGATTTGGTTTGGAACCAGCAAGGACAAATCCTATCTGCGAGTCGCGGTCTGGGGACGAAATGTCAATCCAGCGGGTGCTGAGCTCCTATTAAAGCTTTTCTTTGAGCCGGGCTGTCACCCACGAGAAGACCAAGGCCCATCACCCTTCGACGAATACATCACCGCGACCCTCGCGCAAGGCATTCCTCTCGATGAGAACGATGCGTTCTACACCGACGGATCCGACACGGTATGGATTGTCAACCCATACAAGGCGGTCGGGCAAACCGCTCGCCTGAGGGAACGCCGCGACTCTGTGTTGTGGTTCAACTACTTTCCTGAAATGACCTGCGGTGATTTTGCGCTGTCGATGGAGCTCGACGTCAAGATCGCGAAAAAATTCACCCGCGACCCGGAAATGGAAGTCGGTGAAGACGACGACGAAGGCGACGAAGGCGACGAAGGCGACACGGGCGGAGGCTCCTGAGCCGTAGCCGGACCGTTCAGACGACGATCTCGAAGCCCCGCTGGCGTCGCCAGCGGGGTTTTTTTTGTCGACGTTCTGGGCTGTCGGCGGTCCCCCTCGATCAGCGTCGCCGACTGCGCCGCCGACACACGAGAATGTGTCGCGACACATCAGCGACGGTTCTCCGCACAGCAAATGCCATCAAACGCCTCAATATGTTGGCACACCACTTGCTCTAAACCTATTCCAACGCAGTGATCCAGTCACGGAAGTGACATCCGACCAACACAAGGAGATGACCATGAGCGGAACGAGCGAAACGAAATTGCAATTCGAGCTGTACAACACGAACCACAACCAACCGATCTCAGCGAATGGCCGTATAACATTTCACAACGATGGCGACAACTACGAAGGCTCTGTCGATCTCGACGAGCCTCTAAAACTCGAGAATGCGGGGGTGCATGGTCCTCGAATTTCTCCGTGCGGGGACATGGAGGTGATTCAATTCACCGGCGTTTCGAGGGCATCCCGCTTTAAAATGACCTTGGTCAAAAATCCATATGAGCCCAAAGTAAGCTACGGAGGCAGCGCCTATATCGGCACGGGCAAATACAATGTCACCGCGATTCTTGCCACGCCGCCTCCCGAAGCAGACTAGCGCCTCACCGCAGGCCAAGCTCCTTCATTCGCATCAGTAGCCCCCGTTTGGAGACCTCGAGGGTGCCGGCCACGGCGTCGAGGTCTCCGTCATGTTGACGAACCGAGCGCTCGATCTCCTCGCTCTCGATCTCCGAAGCCTTGCGCACCGCAGAGCATTGATCGATCAGCGCGTAGAGAGTGGTGCGGGAGATGCCGAGCCGTTCAGCCGCCTGCTTCATATTCCACCGTTCCTGCCGGAGGGCGGCGAGCAGCTCGTCGTCGGCCACGTCTCCGGGCTTGCGATAGGCCGGCCTGGCGGAGGTTTGCGAGTCGGACGGGTCCGGCGTCGACGCACGCTGCTCCGGCTTTTCGACGATCGCCTGCTCGATCTTGGCGGCCGGCCGAAGCATCCGCTCGACTTTGTCGCTGACCGTCACTTGTCGATGCCCTCGACTGGCGACCACCAGCTGGCGGGCGACGTTTTTAAGCTGCCGCACGTTGCCCGGCCAGTCGTAGGCCACCAGACGGCTGACCAGCTCAGCCGACATCCACGGCCGGCCGTGAGGTCCGGGATCGGCCAACCGCCGCTCCTCACCCACCGTCCGCAGCTCGTCGCGCAAGAAAAAATACAGCAGACGTCCGACGTCGTCGCGACGTTTCCGGAGCGGCGGCAGCGCGATCTCATAACCCGCCAGGCGGTGCAGCAAAGGGCTGCGAAACTCCCCAGCCTCGACCGCAGCCTCAAGATCGGCATCTGTGGCACAGACCAATCGGACGTCGACCTTCTGCCCCACTGCGGCCCCGACTGGCTGCACCTCGCCCGACTCCACCGCCCGCAGCAGCAACACCTGGACCTCGGGCGGTGCTTCGCCGATCTCGTCGAGGAAAAGGGTGCCACCGCGCGCCCGCTGAAAGTAGCCGTCGCGCGCTTGTTGGGCGCCGGTGTAGGCGCCTTTGGCAGCACCGAAAAGCTCCGAGGCTGCCAGCGACGACGGAATCGCCCCGACGTTGACGCTCAGATAGGTCTTGCCCCGCCGCGGGCCGGCATCGTGAATGGCACGGGCGACCAGTTCCTTACCGGTCCCGGACTCACCCCGGAGCAGGACTGGGAAAGGCAGATCAGCCACTCTCTGGATCTCTTGCCGCAACAGCGCCACCGCCGTGCTCTCCCCGACCAAGCCGAAGTCCGGACCGCGCTGGACCGGCGGCTCCACCACGTGGAGCAGCAGCGCGACGCGTTCGCCGAGCAGCAGCGGCACTCCTTCGGCCAGTGCGTCGCGCGAAACCTCCTGATCTGTCTCGACGACCGAGCCCGCCAACCGAACGCGAGTCCGGACCGCGCTGCAGTCGATGAAGACCGAACCATCCGGCCCAGGCGAAAGGGTCACCGGCGTCCGGGCAATTAGGGGCCTCTGAAAATAGTCTACCTGAATAGGTATTTTGGATCTTCATTCTACCATTTAGCCCAAAACTG